>JAJIBD010006615.1:0-145028 GCA_021461705.1 Cryptotis parvus | reverse complement strand
AGGAAAATAAGGACCAGGAAAGAGCTACTAGTAGGAAGTAGATGACTAGTGTTTGAGGGATGAATATGATTTTGTTTAACTAGAAATATGGAAATGCACAGTCAATGAGATATAGTGCCTTCAAATGAAGTCACGTGTATGTCCTGGGTTTATACTAGATTTATTCACTTTGTTCTTTCCCCTCAGGAGGAAGTGCAGCAAAGGGATGAGTGTTTGCACTGTTGAAAAGAGGTTATAAAGGTTCTTTCAGTGGAAGGTGGAATAGATTTCTGCTCTAAAAAGCAGTTATCAGTGGCAATGTGTAAAAATGAATAGAGGACAGCCGATGAGACCAGATTCTGACCTACTACTTAAGGACTGAGTGTCTTTTGACAAATTACAAAGAACCCTTGTGACTTCAGTACAATTGAAATAAAATTAATAGCACTAACCTCACAAGGCTGTTACCTCATGTATATTAATAAAAATATGTGAAAACCCTTTGTAAAGTGTTATGAAAAGATAGAAATGTCATTATTTTGTCAAAACATTGGTGCACCATCTATTTATGGAGTTCCATATGTTGTGTGGAATTACTAAGGTAGGGGGGACCATATTTTTGAAAAAACAACAGTTCTCTTCAGCTCCAAATTAGGAGACCATAGCCTAAGTTCTCATTAGGTGCCCCTATGCTGAAAACCAGGCGTGTGAGCCTACAGCAGGACATTGCCTCGTGGTATGTTCTTCAGTCAGGTAAACGGTAACTTGAGAAGGGAAGAACATTGCATTCTCAAAAACACACTACTGGCTTTTCTCTTTCCTCCTTGGAAATTTTTGAGCTTAAAGGTGAAGAGCCCAGCTCATTTAGTTTTGAGTGTGTCTCATAACATGAGCAACACGACAACCACAGATACAAAAACCTCAATCTGGGCAGCCAACATGGAGGTTTTTGGTGGTGTGTTTTATGGAAAACAACAACAAAAGCTAGGCAAGCCTAGAAACATAATTCAGTGTCATTACATTTAAAAAATCAAAGAAATGACAACAAATGTGCTCACTGCTAGAGATTCAATGGTGAAGGCATTTGAAGAATGCCTTAGTGAAGGACTCTTTGGTGAAGGCAGTCCAAAGAATAATGAAGATCATTAATTTCTTTATTTGTGGGAAGTAAAATGGGGAAGTTTCAGCAGTATCGTATTTTTAGTTTAAATCACAGAAAATTAGTATATAGTTGACAAGTTTCTGTAAATTTCTGAATGTGTCAGCCTTATTTCCATTATCCTCCACACTTCCCCAACCCAGTTCTTGAAGGTTTCTTTGAAAATTAATTCATCCCCCTCCCTAGACCTTAGCCAAATACTGATTTGCTTTTTGATGTTACAGTTTTGCCAGAGTTTTATTTGTATTTTACTGGTTAACAAAAAATGATGATAGTTGAACATCATCAAAATTTGAGATAGGTCTATCACATTTAGAAAGAGCAATTCTGGTAACAACTCGGGACTTTATTATTTTTTTTAAGCAAGCAGATTTTCTTTGGAGGCTCTTTAGGAAGGGGAAGGAGAGAGAACAGAGAATGGGTTCCTCCAAAGGCGGAGAGAGCCCTGGTACATGCATCCCAGCATTAGGTATGAAAGTGCACATTGCAAGAGGGGGAGATATGGGCGCCGTATGTGCACGTCCCCAGGGCACAAGCAGCACATGCTCGGGCACTATATATGCTCCTTTTGTTTGGGGGTTTTATTTTGTTTTTGTTTTGAGCCATATCTAGTAATGCTTGGGATCCTCCTTGTGGTATTTGGGGGGTTGTTCCTGTTAATGCTCGGGACCTTGTGGTGCTGTGGATTAAATCCAAGACTTATGTATGCAAACCATGTGCTCTAGGTCTTTGAACCATTACCCTGGCCCCAGTTTTATAATTGTTTTTTGGGGGTCACACCCAGCAATGAATGCTCAGGGGTTTCTCCTGGCTCTGCACTCAGGAATTACTCCTGGCGGTGCTCGGGGACCATATGGGATGCCGGGGATCGAACCCAGGCCAGCACAGGCTGGCCATGCAAGGCAAACACCCTACCTGCTGGGCCATCGCCTCCGCCCCACAGTTTTATAATTGTTAATGAGAACAATATCTTTCCTTTATTCCTCAGAATGTTGATAGAAAAGTCTAAAAGAGTAGACCAAGAGATAGTATGGGGGGGTGAGGCACTTGAGGCACTTGCTTTGCGCCTGTTGGATCCTAGGCACCACTTATTGACCCACGCACTACAGGAGTCATCCTGAGGAGTAAGGTCTGAGTATCACCAGGTATGGCCCCAAACCAAAAAACAAAATATAATAGATGATAGAGTAGATAGTTTAGAATGTGATGTATTATTAGTAAAATGTTAATGTTAATCAAAGGGATGGTCCTCCTATGTACAATTCTTGTTAGTAGAATTTCTATGGTACCTATCCAGGCCCTAAAGGCTGAGCCCCTCAGTAATTGTGTTTGAATTCAGTGGCTCATGGCCCTTAATTTTCTCTCTGGTTTGGCCACAGAAGATTATAATCTACACTGATACATCTATGTTCACATCAGATTTTTCACATATATCACTTTAGGTCTGACTGTGATACCATAGTGTTATAGCAGCAGTTGGGGCAGTGCTTTATTGGAGTCAAACTGTTTTATGCTCATGTTTACTTAAGCCTGATTCTGAGAGGTATCAGTCCTATGGATCCCATTTTACATAGATAAACCACAATTTTCAGATGTCAGGGAATATATCAGAAGTTTCTGTGTCATATATAAACTGCAATTATAAATTGCTGTCACTTTAATGACATTACTTCTGTTTTTATTGGAAATTGAGTGGACAGTAGACACCAGCATATAAAATAAATCTGTGATTGACTTGTTTTTTGTTTGTTTGGTTTGGTTTGGGATCAGTATCTATCTGTGCTCCAGGCTTCCTCCTGGCTCTCTGCTCTGGGATCACTCCTGAAGATGCCCCCGACTATATGGGGGTGTTCAGGACAGAACCTGTTTTGATGGCATGTAGGTCACATGTTTTACCCACTGTGCTATCTCTCGAGCGCCCTTTTATTGATTCCTAACATTTTTCCTTAGCAGTAAGAAGAGAATTGTATTCCTACTAGCCAGAAAATCAGACTAAATTTATTTTCCCTCCCTGGGACATATCACTTTAGACTTTCTGTAGACACACCTTACATATTCAGGCCTTGCTTATTTTTCTTGGACAAGCATTAGAATGCATGTTTATGCATATGCACACATATGGTCTCACACAGGCACACACGCTTGCTATGCTGTCATTTGCTTCTGTGTATGCATATATATCTTGTGTAGACTGTGCATTTAAAATATAAAAAACCCAACAGATTATCACCAGCTGGTCACTCTCACTTCCTCACATGTACATTTTTGTAGCTTTCCCAACGAGGAAGCGAAACTGATAGGGGGTTGGAAGAGATTGAATTTGCTGGAAGTAGATTCTGCCAAGTGACTGTTTAAGGATGACCTTTGTCTTCTTGAGGGTAGTGGCAGGAGGAGTTACAGATTCCTCGCAAAATGTCTGATCATATCTCATTGTAGATAGATCTTAAACCATGGGCTAAGGGAGTTTGTTTACCTTAGACAGTGTGCACCAGAAATCCAAATTCCTAGATGTGAGGTGATCCCTAAATTCTACATATATGTGAAGATGGGCTGTGTACCACAGTGGATATTTCCCCTTCCATTCTTCCCTGTGAGTCTTGCAAATTCTCAAGGACACACTGCCCCTGGCATTTACACACATTCTCTTTTTCATATTGTTGTTGTTGTTTTTTCATTTTGTTGTTCAAACTGCATTTGATAAAAAAGTAATAAGTACATGCTGACTCATAGACTGGGGCTACATCCTGCCTTAGATTAACTGGATTGTTTGGGTGTGCTTCCAACTAGAAATACCTCACTCCAGTATTGCTACTGAAGTTAGGTAGACCAGTATGATGAGATATCTTCTTTCAGGGTCACTGTCTGGTCACCTACCACAATGGTGCTGTGAGAGTAATCCTCTGAATCACTCTAGACTCTTACTGGACACTTCTACTGTGCTGTCTATTTTTTAAACTTTGTGTTCTGTCTCTCTCAACTCATGAAAACCTGAAAAACTTTGGTAGATCTAATCTGATCTCATCTTTCCTTTTCTCTTTGTGTTTACCCCTCCCTTCTTCCGCTCTTTTTTTCCTTCCTTTCTGCTTCTTCTCTGCCTCCTGCTCCTCTCTCCATCTTCTCCCTTCCTCCCTTCATTCTTTCCTTGCCTTTCTTTCCACTCTTCATCTTTTCTTTCCTTTAAAGGAAATTGCTAAAAAAAAAAAAAAGGAAATTGCTTAGAATACAAAATTTGTACCTTTACTAGGGTGATTAAATGTTCTTTTTTTAACTTTTATTTTATTCTCCAGCATTAGCAATTTGAAAACACCAACCAGATCTTGTTTGTTTCCTACTTCAAACCCTTGCCCGGTGGTCTTTTACCACCCAGGACACCATTCCCAAAGCCTTTGCTCTGACCACTCAAACGTTCCTGACCTGACCATGTCATCGCCAACCTCCAGCCATGCTGATCTTCTTTGGTCTCTGAGAGCCCTAAGCTTCTTTCTGCCTTCGACCCTAATACTTGACTTGTGAATGGGACTCTCTGCCTTGAACTCCATGTCACCCCAGCATTGTCACTCATATTTCAGCCCAAAGCCTCTCAGACAGGCTGCCCTCACTGTTCTGATTATCAGTACCTTGTGAAGGTGTTCCTCGTATCACTCACCATGTCTGAAATTGTTCGGCTCATCTCTGGGTGGCCCCACATATTGCTAGGGTCTCACAGCGGGCGATGCCACAGGAAAGACAAGGCTTTGTTCATCCTGTGCTCTGTGATCACTCAGAACAATGCCCATTCCTTATTGGGGGTCCCAATAAACATGAAACGTGTGTGTCTCCATGAAGAGTGGAATCTGAATTTCTTTACCCCCTCTTGACTTTTTATTTCTTCTCTATCTCTTTCTCTCTCCACATATGTATATGTTTCTCCTCATTTGTTGCACATAGAACACCGCCACCATCTCTACTGGTGAACAGGCCTGAGATCAAGGTCCTGAGTTTACCTGCTCCCTTGATATGAAGCTTCAGTTCGCTCTCTAGAAACAGTTATCATAGGATCACCATTTTTTAGGGTGGTGGTGGTGGTGGTCAACAATATATAAAAACTACAAATAAGTTTCAAATAATTATAATATATTCCTATCCTGAACACTGGTAATAACTTATCCCCTTGACTTTCATTGCCATAGTGGACAATTGTGCTTTTCAGCTACCTTCCTTTGGAGATGTGTGGGATCTGGTTTAATATAGGAGATACCCCACAGCAGGTAGATGGCTGCTCCCTCAGGCTATGGCCAAAGAAATGTGTTAGTGAACTGGAAGGGGATGATGGAGCAACCAGGCATCATTTGGAGAAGAGACCAAGTAGCAAAATGCCACATCTAGCTTTAGCTCTTCTTTACTAGAAGCCTGGAATAGGTTTGACTCTTCTGTAATAAAGTGATTGTTTTTCTGTGTAAATTAAGAGAGTTGTTTTCAGTAACTTCCCACAGTCATCAGCTGAACTCTGCTACGTTCCTTGCCAGAGTAAAGAGCAGGCTGGCCTAAGCGTCATGTGCTCATGAAAAAGAGCTATGTGACTTGCCGCATTGGCTTCCTGGAGATAGCGCATTTGGGTCAACCAGGGATCAGTCTGTCTTTGGCTGTCGTGCAAAGCAGTTTTATGAGAATAGTTGTATATTGCTAACATCTGTAACTGACTGCTTGTTGAAGACATCACCCAGATTGCCTGGGGAAGGTCACTTACTTTGGAAGCTAATTCTTGATAAGTAAAACTGTTCGCTCTTTCCCCTTGCCCAAGCAAACCCTCTCAACCTTGCCGTTTTCATCTGTAATGGACGATGAGCTGTGCACTTATTTTCTTGGTACCTTGCAGCGTTTGTTTTGGGGCAAGTTAGTCCTTGGCTACAGTTCAGACCTAGATTCTTTGTTTTACATGCTTTTTTTTACATTATCACATGAAATCATCTGTTAAGGGAATTTTATTAGAGATTAAGGGAATCTATTGGAGAATTTCTCTGTAAAGCTTTGGGGTGAGGTTATTAGGAAACAGTGAAGAACCACATACCTGCTGTCCTCAGCTCCTTCGGTCCGTTGTTCCCATTTCTCCTTTCTGAAAACGATTTTGCCCACTCTGTTTAAAATTGCAAGCTGTTTCCACATCTCATACTAAATTCCCCTTACTCTAGTTTGTTTACCACAGAAATGATCCCTTTCTGACATACCATGTCATTTTCTATTCATCACATTCATTGTCTGCTTCCTGATGCTAGATTACAGATTCCAGGAGGACAAGGATTTTAGCTATTTTATTCATGCTGTATCCTAAGTGCTTGGAACAGTACCTGGGGCATACATACTAAGCTCTTGAGAAATATTCTTTGAATGAAAGGACTCACATTCCATGAGAGGATAGATAACGTAGTGCACTGATGGGTCAAGTGATCCCGGAGTCAAGTGATCCTGGATTTGAATCCCGGTTTGTCACTGTCTCTTTTCAGAATGAGTGCAACCAGCCCACGCCTCGGTTTTCCTCTTCTATTCTTACAGAGGAGATATGATATGGATTATAGATATAGATTGTAACACTAGCCTTCAGGATGTGTTGGTTAGATCAGAAGAGATCAATAAAGGCACTGTAAAGTGGGTCAGAGAGATGGAATTCTACTACATCTGGGTTCTGGCTCTCCTATTCTCTGCTATAATTTTTATAAACTTGAAGCTCACTCTCTTCATCTGTAAAATGGATATAATACTATAGCCTGGATGCTGGGACACAGGGTTGGATTAAAGTAGGTAATTCATGAGGGAGCTTAGCAGACCAAGCAGCTCAGGGCAAGCAGTTCATTAACTAGAGCTATTTTCAGGACTTGATGATAATGTTGGTAGAGTTAGCCTCATTACTTGCACATAGTAACTGCTCAGTAAGTGGTAGTTTTGAGAAAAGTAAAGAACGCCTTTGTTAGAATTTTGGAAACTTTCTAAATTGATGCCATTGTTTCTATTTTGTTTGTTTGTTTTGTTTTGTTTTCAGTTTTTTGTTTCATTTCTTTTCCAGCCTTCTCCAGGAGGGGGTAGTAAAGAAAATGCCTATTCTCTTTCTGAGATTTATGTATCAAGTTGAAAGTAGTATAGTGAGTAATTTTTATGTGTACTTATTCCTTTCCTTGTCCTCTAATAAGGCATTTCTATTATGATGTCAAGGGTTACTTTGGGATTTCCAATCTTTGGATTCACTTGCCGTTGGGTTGGGGCTTCACTTTACCAGATGATCTCTGGGGAACTTTCTGTAACTTGGCTGTTTAGTCACCTCTCTCAGAACTAATAGAATTGGCTCCAGTCGTATGGCTTTGGGAAATCGTGATGTCCTAAGGGATCAGTGGGTTTCTGCTTCCCATGTGAGAGCTGACTCAGTTCCTCAAATGCTATGGGCACCTCAGCAAGATGTTTTACCTCGCCCAGACCCTCTGAAGAAATGGCTAAAGTGTGAATATGTGCTCCCTCTTACCATGTGACTAGGGCCAAAATGGGCAACCTCATTCGAAGTTTCCATATTTCTAAGTCAATACATAAATAGAAATAAAAATAGAATGGTCCTATGCCATTGGACTAAATGAACTATTATATGTAACCTGCCATTTAGGCAGGACGTGGGAGGGGGAGGGAATTGGGGACATGGGTGGTGGGTGATGGGCACTGGTGGAGGGCGGGGTGCTGGAACACTGTGTGACCGAAACCTCCAAACGTGAACAACGTTGTAATTGTATATCTCACGGTGGTATAATAAAATGTTAAAAAAAAAGAAAGTAGTCAATAATAATTATGTTCTCTTAATTAGAAATCAAAGTGTTATATGGCAATAGTTTGAGCTTGCTAATGCTTTCTATGTTTTGAAAATTCTGGAACCTTCACTTCTGTCTATAGTTCCCTGTGGGGTCCTAAAACCACCTGAAAAAGTATATAATTGCTTGAAAAGAGCCATAGGTCTGCACTTTGTCTTTCTAGACGTGGTCTACTCATTTACTTTATGTAATACAGGGAATTAGTAACTACAAGGTGGGGGAGGTGGAGAGTAACTGGGTCATTGTGAAAGTATTTGAGGTAGTGTAGGAAGGTCTCTGCAGTCAGCACAGCGCCTCTGGGAGGAGGCTAGTACCCAGCGTCAGGAAGTCTCACACTGTGGTACTCTGGCCTGGGTCTTGATTAGAACCAGAGCTTATCACACTGGGGTGGACCTGTCCCTGCCAGGGAAACTCAGGGACCAGACTAAGCTGTAAAAACAGAACATCAGCTTACTGATTTTACAATGAAATGGAAAGCAGTTTTAGTGAATTAAATAGGGCTGCCTGACTCGCACACTTACCCGTTTTAGACAAGATAAATGAAAAATCACCAGTGACTTGCAGGTTACTTCTAAGTCTGGAGTAGTTAATAAGGGAAGCAAATGATTCAGTGTTGATGGTATCAGACCCCATTTGCCTGTTGCCTCTCTCTCCACAGTCCAGACCTACCTATGTGCTGATTTGTGTCATCTTGTTTGTCAGACAGTGCTGTGTATTTACCTGTGGCTCTATGCTTAGTGATCATTCTTGTCAGTGCTCAGAGGACCATAACCATAACAGGATGATGGGAATCAAATCATGGCCAGCTGCTTATACTATTATACAAATCAAGGCCTTACTTTACTATTTCTCTGGCCTTATGTACTCTTAATTTTATCATATCAAAAGGGTTTACTGCCAGATTTCTTACCAGCTTTTCTCCTTAGTTGAGTGAATGAGCATCCTTGGTTATCATTACCTAAACTCATGTGTCACGAGGTTGTATTCTGTTCTTCTATTGTGTCCTTCTGTTCCCACTGATCGATTAGTGCATATTATGTATGAACTCCAGAGGGATTCAATGTTTTCCTTATCTCCAAATCTTTTCAGTTGTTTAGTTTTTATGCTCCCCTGACTTGCTAAAAAATAAATCTTTCATAAAGATTTTTTAAAACCATTTGCATATGAATTAGGACTTTTCCTTTCCGCTACAATGGAGCCTGAATTCTTTGAAGTATTTTAGCAGAATTTTGCTTCTAAATACAGTTTGAAATTTCACATTTGCACACACATGGACACACACACACATTCTACATCCTTGGTTTTCCAACTGACCTTTTTTTTTTTTTTTTTTTTGGCTTCTGGAAAGGTTGGAATTACAGATGTAAGAAAAACATGATGAAGTAAGTCACCTCCTATGTCTCCTGAAAGGAAAGACTGTTTTCATGCTTTTCAAAGAACTCTTTTTTTGTTTGTTTGGGACCACACCAGGCTGTGCTCAGGGTTTGCTTCTGGATCTATGCTCAGGGATTACTCCTGGAGTGCTCAGGTGCCCATATGGGGTGCCAGGGATTGAATCTGGTTTGTGTGCAAGGCAAAAACCTTCACCAGAGTACTGTTACTTCTTTGAGAGACAGATGAATTGCTGGCATAAATGTCTGGACTGTTTCTGTAGAAAGATTAAGATTGGTTACCTTTTTAGTGATTTCCAGTTTAAGATTCTCCTCCATAATATTCTGTAGCTCTGAATCATTTTTTTATTATAACACAGTGGTTTGCCAAGGTGTTCATAATATAGTTGTTTCAGACCTTAACTGTTCCAACATCAATCCCACCACCAGTTTGACCTTCCCCTCCACCAACATCCTCAGTTTCCCACCCACCATTCCAGCCTGCCCTTTTGCAGGTGCAAATAAATTTCTTTCATATTGCTTGTTACAACAAAAAGGCAAATGGAGTTATCAAACCTTAGATCAATAATAGTCAACTTGTGGTAATGTTATATTGATGCTATTAAAATCATTGTCTGAGGTTCTGCTGTGCTGGTTAGTGTTATTTAAGCTGCTGTGTTATTGTTTTGGCTCTTTTTATAGCTCTGAATTCTTACAATGTTGGGATCCCTTTGCCATTTGGAATGTCTTTCCCTATGATTGTCCATGATCAACTGTACCCTTCTTTCCAGATCACATGACACTTTCCCCACATCCCCTGAAGGAAGTCATCTCTTCCCACCATCTGAACTCCCATTGCTCTCTCTTCATTCATCTATGACAAGGCTCCTCTTTCTCTTTCTTCTAATTTGTTATATATTTGTGTCACTTCACTTCTACATCAGCTTTATCTGTGCTTTGTTTTCTTTAAATAATAGCTAGTAGTTTTAGAAATCGATTATTCTTTTCAAGTTTTAATAATAAATTACTTGAAATTTTGTTTTTCAGGTGCTTGACTTTGATTTCAAATGTACTTGAGGTATCTGTAGGGTAAACCATCATCAGATGGAAAACCATGCTCTTTATTTCAGTAGAGGGAGGAAAAAATGTGCAGAGTATGTGATATAGAAGTTGGAGTCAGAGGACAAAATGGAGATCCATTTCCCCATTCACAGTTAGTGGATAGGACCCTTCCTGTATGTGAGGCCCTGCCACAAAAAGCCAGCTGAGACTGATGTAAGATTCAGTTCATCAGGAAGAGGGATCACTTCATCACTTGATCACTTGATTCCCGTTATTCATCGATTTGCTTGAGCAGGTGCCAGCAACATCTCCATTGGAGCCTATCACGTGCCAATGTAGCCCAATGGTATCTGGTTGATTCAGGAATATGAAAAGCCTCAAACCATTCCTTCAGAGTCTTTACAAGGAAGTCTGACCATCTTGTAGGTGGGCGGCCACATGATCTTTTGACATCCCATGGGATCCAGTCGGTAACAGCTCTAGTCCAGATGTTATCTCCAAATCACATTACATGTCCAGCCCATCTGATTTTCCATCCCTTGGCAAACGAGACAGCATCCTTGATTCTGGAATAGCGACGGAGGTCAGAACTCCGGATTCCTTCTCTCACTTGAGTGAGGCATGATATTCCAAGCATAGCTCTTTCGATTCCTATCTGGGAGACCCGAATAGCATTCTCATCCTGCTTTCGTAGGGCCCAGGTCTCTGAGGCGTATGTTAAAGAAAGGGAGAATGGTGGGGTCAAAGAGATGTGCCCGGAGCCGGAGGTTCTTTGTCCTTTTAGCTATTTCTCCGATGCCTTTAAAGGCATTCCATGCCGCTCTCTTCCTCCTGTGCAGCTCAGGTTTTAGGTCGTTCATCATGTTGACTTGACATAGGTACACATAACTGCTGCATTCAGACATGTTTGTTCCACTGAGAGTGAATCGGGCCTCAGGAACTAGTTCATTTTTCATGAACATAGTTTCCTTCAGATTCAGCTATAGACCTATCTTTCCACATTCTCGGTCAAAGTCAGCCAGCATTTGTGGCTGCTTGGCTAATGTTTGGTGTTATTAGAACGATGTCATCAGCAAAGCGGAGGTGGTGTAGTTGCCGACCATCTATCTTCACTCCCATTCCTTCCCATTCTAATTGTCGCATGATGTTCTCGAGGGTGGTGCTGAAGAGTTTTGGTGAAATGGTATCACTCTGTCGAACTCCTCTTTTGACATCAGTGATCACTTCTTTGTAGAATGGTGAGATCCTGGTGGTGAATCCATAATAAAGCTCACAAAGGATCTTGATGTATTGGGGTTGAACACCCTGTTTGGCTAGGGCTTCGATGACTGCTTCAGTCTCCACAGAATCAAAGGTTTTCTGTATATCAATGAACGTGAGACAGAGCGGCATCTTGTACTCCCTACAAACCTCAATGAGCTTGGTTACCGTGTGGATATGGTCGATTGTGCTGAATCCTTTCCGGAAGCCAGCTTGCTCGCATGGTTGTCCTTCATCTAGTGTTCTGCCAATCCTGTTCAGGATGACTCTTGTAAACAGCTTGTAGATAACGGACAACAGGCAGATGGGGCGATAGTTGCCGATGTCGTGAACGTCTCCCTTCTTGAACAGTAGAACTGTCCTGCTGGTTTTCCATTGGGAGGGCACCTTGCATTCAGACAGGTAGCGTGTGAAGAGCCGAGCTAGTGTATTGATGAGCACCGATGGCAGATTCTTCAGGTGTTCGGGTCTGACTTTGTCTGGGCCTGGTGCTGTTCCCTTCTTTGCCAACAAGATGGCATGTTGGATTTCAGAAAGAAGAACGTTGGGAATGACATATCCATCCTGTGGAATTTGGTATGTGGGCGGGTGGATGTGGCTATCAAAGAGATTTGAGTAGAAGTCATGGATAATCTTCTCCATTGCCTTTCTGGAAGATGTGATAGATCCATCAGGGCATCCGAGGGCAGTCATCTTGGTCTTATAGTTGGCGAAGGACAGATGGGCGGTGCGAATGCTTTTCCCGGCTTCTGTTGCATCCATCTTCCAGTATTTCTGCTCTTCTGTCTTTGAGGTCTTCTTTTATCGCTTCTCTGCACCGTTTAGCAAGCTTGGACGTTAGCATTCGGTTTCCTGAGGCTCGCGCCTTGCCATGTTGGCGAATGAGCTTTTGTGACAGGCAGGCATCCTTTTGTGTCTTTCTCTCAGCATTCTTTGCACAATCATGGAGGTGCTGAACCAGTCGGTTGTATTCTTCATCGATGTCGCCAATGGTGGTATCTTCCCATGTTGCTGCAATGGTGCCAAAAGAGTTCCCAGTTGGTGGTCATTCTGGGAGTTCTCTTCTTAAACGTTGCAGCATTTTCTCCCTGTTGCGGGAAGTAGAATTTTGCACGAAGGAGACGGTGGTCTGATCTTGTTTGGAATTTGGGGACGACAGCAACATCGGTCAGGCAAAACCGTCGATTGAAAATGATGTGGTCAATTTCATTGTGGAACTGTCCACCAGAAGATTCCCATGTCCAACGTTTTGCTTCAGCCTTCTGGAACTGTGAGTTCCCATGCATGGTCTTGGTGGACATGATGAACTCAGATAGTCTCTCACCCTGTTCGTTCCATTCTAGGCCATGGGTCCCGATGTGGAGTTCTTCAGCCCGATCGTCTCGGTCCTATCTTGGCATTAAAATCACCCACTATGATCTTGTGGAAGGTGTGATCTTTTTTTATAGAACTCCTCCAGTTCCATGTAGAATTTCTCGATTTCATCTCCTTTATATGTGGATGTTGGTGCGTAGACAATGAAGATAAAAATTGCGGCAGTGGGCCACATCTCTTCAAGTGTAATCGTCCTATCCGGTTTGTTAAGCATTCAAATGAATCAGTGTTGACGGCCATGTTCATGTTGACAAGGACACCAATGCCACCAACGCCTCTTTCATTGCATATTCCAAGGAACAATTCTTCTCTGGTATCAAATACAGCATGATGCAACAGACGCCTCCTCGTCTCAGTCAGAGCAATGATGTCGTGACTTGATCTTTTGCCCTTGCACCATCAGATCCTCAATATATGCTTCCAATGCCAGCATACATGCATTGGAAGTATAGACAGTCATTTTAGTCCTTCGTTTTGGCAGCCTAGGGTGGCCGTGGAAATTTTATCAGGCACTGCTTGTTCGCCTTTCTTACTGCTGCCAGATTAAGGGCTCTTTCGGGGTAAGGAAAATAAACATTTTTGTTACTGGTTTTGGCATATTGAACATGCATCGGACAGCTTGCCAGGCTCTGCCGTCCGGGCGCTACACTCTCATTACTTTGTGGGGCTCTCTCAAGTGGTGGGTAGAATATATTCACGGTAATTTGGAGGTAAATCACGCGACCGTATAGCAAACCACGCGCAACGGGAAAGCTGATTTCTGCTCTGCCGGGTGTATCTGTGTCTGTGGCTCAAGCATTCCTGGGCTTGAAATACTCTCCCTCTGAAGGGCGGTTGTCTGCAGGGTGGGTCCTTGTAGGCTGGGTTTCTGACAAGCTGGGCTGGAGACTGGATTAATCTGTTGGATGGAGATCTTACGAGTTGTGGAGTGTGGATGGTGAAGATCGCTGCCGGCAAGGTGTGGGGGGTTTCTCTGGGCTCTTCCGAGGCTCCATCGGGATGGTGGGCTTGGGTTGGAATTGCTCTCGTGGTCCATGGAATGCAGGGGTTTCAAGGGGAAAGCTGGTTTCTGCTCTGTCGGGTGTATCTGTGTCTGTGGCTCAAGCATTCCTGGGCTTGAAATACTCTCCTCTGAAGGGTGGGTCTCTGCAAGGTGTGTCCTTGTAGGCTGGGTTTCTGACAAGCCGGGCTGGATACTTTACTTCTACCTACAGAAATGAAGAGGAAGGTCCAGTTAAGTGAAGGAAGCATGGTGTCCACCATGGAGGCGGTGAGAGAGAAAGAGAGAGCAAGGAGAACAAAACATCAGCACACTGTGATTATGTGTGTGTGTGTGTGTGTGTGTGTGTGTGCAGGAAGAGGAAGGGACAAAAACATTGTGTAAATCTATAAGAAGTTTAGAGATGGGATCAGGTTCTCAAAATCCCTGAAGTTTATGCTGGCCTGAGAGAGAGGAGGGATTACTTTAGCTGAGGAGGGATTACTTTAGCTGCAATGGGAAGGATAAGTGTGTAGAGATCAGTGAGTGTGCACACAGAAAGAGAATAGTGGAGACTGGAGAGGAAAATCTAAACTCAGAGATTTCCAGCCAGAGTTCTTTGACCTCGATCCCAGCTGGCTTTTGCTGCAGGTCCTCACATGACCAGGAAGGGGCCTATCCAGTGCTGTGAAGGTCACTACAGCTCCTTTTTAAAAAAAATTACCCACACTTAGTAAAACACTGGTATCTATTTATATCCTATTAATGAATGCAGTCAGTCTATATCTGTCCTTTTCCTTCTGACTAATTTCACTCAGCATGATAGTCTCCATGTCCATCCATTTGCAAGTAAATTTCATAATTTCGTCTTTTCTGACAGCTGCATAGTATTCCATAGTGTAGAAATACCACAGTTCTTTAGTCAGTCCTCTGTTCTCGGGCATTTAGGTTGTTTCCAGATTCTAGCTATAGTGAATAGCGCAGAGATGAATAAAGAAGTACAGATAGTGTTTCTGCTATGTGTTTTTTGTTCTCTAGGGTATATCTCACCATTGAATATACACAAAGAGACTTAAGTGATCAACTCTAAATATCTGCAGGGCTAGCCACAATGTGTAAAAGAAGAGAGAGAGAGATGCAGACACAGAGAGAGAGATAGATAAAGAGGAAACGGGGGTATCTGCTATTGAGGTAGCCTGGGGGGAGGGGGTGGGGTACATTGGTGGTGGAAATGGGGCACTGATGGAGGTATGGGTGCTAGAACACTGTATTACCAAGAACCAATTATGAGCACCTTTATAATTGTATGTCTCACAGTGTTATAATAAAATTTTTTTTAAAAAATTACCCCTCATCCTCTCCCCACAAAAATCTGCCTCTTTTAAGAAAACAGAACGTGTCCCCAAATTGCACCCAAGGTTATTACCACCCCCTTGGATCATTTTAGTGCCCCCAAGGAAGAGGTGTTGTCCACTTTGGGGATTACTGGCCTAAACATACATCTCACTCGTGAATGTTTTTTGCTGTCTTGCTTTGAACATCCTAGCTACAGATATGGCTTTCTCTCATTTTTTTTTGCTTCCTTTCTCTTTTCTTTGGAACTCCTTTGCTAATATCTCTACTTATCTATTTACTATTTATTTATTATTTATTTATTTATCTATTTATTAATTCATTCATGCATGTGTTCATTCATTCATTTGTCTATTTATTTATTCATCTAGTTATTTATTTGTTTGTTTGCAATAACTGGCAGTGCTCAGGCTTACTCCTGGTTCTGCACTCAGGGATCACTCCTGGTAAGGCTTGGGAGACCATATGTGGTAGCAGGGATCAAACCCAGGTTGGCTATCTGAAAAACAAGAACCCTACCCACTTTACTATCACTGTAGCCCTGAAATTTTTTAAAATCAATTCATTATTAATAAATTTAGAGTTGAGGGGACCACAGTGATAGCAGAGAAGGTAGGTCTTTGTCTTGCATACCGACAACCTGGGTTCAATCCCGGCATCCCATATGGTCCCCTGAGCACTGCCAGGAGTCATTCCTGAGTGAAGAGCCACACTTTAGTAATGGGATCACCAAAAAGAGAGAGCATAGAGGTCTCGATATTATTGAGGGTCACCTCTGTAAGAGCAAAGTATTGAAGCTAAGTATCTTGTATTGGATGAAGGAGTAGAGATCCGGAGTTAGTTGATTGGGCTTAGGTCCATGTATGTGCTATAGGTTTTAGGCTAGTCAGTTTCCTCTCTGATGTGAAAAGATGTAACGCCAGAGGAGAGTTTCCATTTAAGTATCTTGGGGTGTGTGTGTTGTGTTTTGTATATAATGCATATCCACTTCTTCCCCAGGACCAAAGGTTTCAAAGACTACTATGACTTGCCACCAGTGTGAATCCAAGTCAAACTCATGTGATCTAAAGGCTCTTCTGTTCCTAGTATAAGCAGTTCCCTACCCCTCTGGGCACCTTGCCTTCCTTTCCAGTGAGATGGGCAAGAATGTTAGTTCTCGATAGAGGGAATTTTTCTGGAGTAGATGTGCAAGGTCAGCCAAGAACTGGCAGATTGTCACTAGCTTTTCCCATTCTCATTCCCTTTCCATACTCATTCCCTTTCTTATGGCAGTATTTAGAAGGACATAGTGGTTTTGCTGGTACTGTGTACAAACATGGTGTATCTGGTTAAAAGAAATGCTTTTGGAGTCGCATCAGAGTTTCTGCTTATTGCAGTCTCAGCGAGTTTTGGGAATGCGTTTGTTTTAGAGTAGAGAATCCTGTCGCCTGCTTCTGAGGATTGCAGTGAGGTTATGAGCATTGAGCAGTGTTCCTTGTACCCGGGCGAGGTGGAAGCAGAGTCAGCAAATGTTAGTTTTCTTTCCCCAGATTATATACTGTTCTTCACTTTCACCCTCATCAAATAACATTTATTAAAAATTCAAAAAAAGTTATACTTTTTTCCCAAGTAAGATGCTTTTACTTTAAATAAAAGGGTGCTAAAGGAAGGTCAAATTGAAGTGAAGGCCTGAGGGAACCAGTTATGTTTGTTTGTTTTACAATAAACAATGGTGGTTTCCCATCTCCTTCCCCTGGTCGGGAGCCTGCTGAGTCACAGTTCCAGTCCCTTGGCCCCATGATCTCTGGCTGTGTCTATGGAATACAGCAAATCCCACAAGAAACCAACACTAATAAATGGTAGATCATTTTGAGGGATTTTTGTTTGCGTTCCTATGCTTGCTCTCCTGGCGAGATAGGAAACCTTTAATAAGATTTTTCCTAAATGATGCTGCATGTGAAATGTAGAATTTTTTTTCTCTCTGTTCTCCTCACAAATGACCATTTCATGAGGTTTCTTTTCATTTTTTTTCCCCTTCTGCTTTCCTGCTTCTCAGTACATTCCACAAAGAATTTATTCCTCTGCTGGTTACTGATTGATGGTTCTACTCTGTGTGCCCTTTAATTTTGCAATAAACCAACAAGGAGTTGAGACCACAAAGTTAAAGAGAATTGACTTATTTATTTGAGTGGATTCACTGGAGCGACAGGCAGATTTAGTCATTTCACTGTGGTCCTGGGGAGGGCAGGAGGGGCCCATGAGAAGAAGCACTGTTGTAAATAGCCGACAGAGAAGAGCATGCCTGTCTTCCATCCAGGGCTGCCGGGCATCTGTTCTCAGCAGCCATGCTTTCCGGAGCAGGAAATCTTCATAACACTTGGGCCATTGATCAAGATCCTGGGTTCAGAGTAACCAGCTATGCAGACAGTTCTACACTCTATAGGGTCAATTTCCTGTTTGCAAAAGGGCTCATGATTTGCTGGGAGAGTCACATCCCTACCTAGGTCACTGGTCCTTTCAGGTCTAGTTTCTGGGCTGAGTGACTTGAAAATCCATGAAGTAACTTCTTCCACTCCTTCCTCTCATTAGCTGTGTTGTCACTGGATGCCTCTGTTAGGGATGCAGTGACACTATTATTTTTCACAAATTAATGACCAGCCATACCCCCAATTTTTTTTCTTATTTGCACCATTATTGAGTGAAGTGACCAGTTTGAAAACAAGTGTGGACATAACTGGATGTAATAAAACAAGACCATACTTCTTGAATGGCTCTAATATGTCTGAAGGACACTATTGGTAGTCCTTATATATACGTTGTTATTTGTGTTAAGAATTGCCCGAGGCAGCGACATGTAAAAAAATGAATTTGGACCTCTGCCTAACACCATGCACAAGAACCAAATCAAAATGGATTAAAGATCTCAATATTAGACCTGAATCCATAAAAGTACATTGAAGAAAATATAGGAAAAACCCTCCACAACATTAAAGCTAAAGACATCTTCAAAGGTGAAACACCACTGACAAAGCAACTAGAAGCAAAGATAAACATATGGGACTACATGAAACTAAAAAGCTTCTGCACCTCAAAAGAAACAGTGACCAAGATACAGACAGTTCACAGAATGGGAAAGAATATTTACCCAATACCCATCTTCTAAGGGGATTAATATCCAGGATAAACCAGGCACTGGTAGAACTTTTATAAGAAGAAAACAGTCAACCCCATCAAAAAAATGGGGGGGAGAAGAAATGAACAGAAACTTCAACAAGAAATTCGAATGGCCAAAAGACATAATGAAAAAATGCTCATCATCACTAATCATCAGAGAGATGTAAATCAAAACAACAAAGAGGTATCATCTCACCACAGAGAATGGCACATATCCAAAAGAGCAAGGACAACAAATGCTGGCGTGGATGCGGGGAGAAAGCGACTCTCATTCACTGTTGGTGGGAATGTCGACTGGTACAGCCTTTTGGGAAAACAGTATGAACATTCCTCAAAAGACTAGAAATTGAGCTTCTGTTTGACCCAGCCATACCACTACTGGGGATATACCCTGGGAAGCCAAAAAACACAGCGGAAAAACCATCTGCACTTTTATTTTCATAGCAGCACTATTCACAATAGCCAGAATCTGGAAACAACTAGTGTGCCCAATAACTGATGACTGGATAAAGAAACTTTGGCACATCTATACAATGGAATACTATGCAGCTGTTAGGAAAAATGAAGTTATGAAATTTGCCTATAAATGGATGGACATGGAAAGGGTCATGTTGAGTGAAATTAGTCAGAAGGAAAAAGACAGATATAGAATGGCTGCATTTATTTGCATGACATAAATATATATATGTACATATTATGATACCAATATCCAAGGTTAGGCGAAACATGGGTCAGGAGGTCTTGTCAGAGGTGGAAATTGTCACAAACGTGTGGGAATCAGAGGCTAGATAAGACAGAGAATGGAATAGTGTGCTAATAATTGTCGAAAGTACTAATACCAACCTATAACTGAGCATTAAGTACAGGCAAAAGATACACATGACAACCTCTTACTGTATGTATTGTAATCCACAATGTGGAAGGGAAGGAAAAGAGAAAGAGAGAGAAAGAAAAAGAGATAAAGAACCTGCCATGGAGGCAGGCTAGGGAAGGGGGAGGGAATCGGAGACATTGGTGGTGGGAAATGGGCACTGGTGGAGGGATGGGGGCTGGAACACTGTATGACCAAAACCCAAATATGAACATCTTATGAACATCTTTGTAATTGTATATCTCACAGTGGTATAATAAAATATTAAAAATAAAGAATAATAAAGAATAGTTAGTTCTTTAATAAATAAAGAACTAGTTAGTTCATTCATATTCTGCACTTATGTGACACTCTTTCTCCTGAAACTCTTGTCATCACATGTTAGCAGAAGTGAAAATATTAGTAAAGTGGTTAGTGGCCGAGACAGAAATAGAGTGCAGGAGTATGTCCTTTCTCTTGCCATACCTACTGGAGCATGATTCCACCCAGCCTAGAGACTCAATGTTTCCAATCTGCTGAACTGCATTCAGCAGCCAACTAGTTTCTTCTTGCTTCTGAAAAATTCTCTTATTCTTAGACATATTATAGCTTTTATTTACCGGTAGCTTTGTATTAGTGAAAGGGAACTTGATCAGTTGGATATCAGCAGGTGCCTTGCTCAGAAATAATTAATCAATAAATATCAACAAGGTCGTGAATTTTCTTTTTTTTAATATTTGGATTATACCACCGTGAGATTTACACTTACCAAAGTGTTCATACGGTCATACACTGTATTTCAGTCATACAGTGTTCTAGCACTCATCCCTCCAACAGTGCCCATTTCCCTCCACCTATGTCCCATGATTCCCCCTCCCCCAGCCTGTGTCTATGGCAGACAATTTTCACTCTCTCTCTCTCTCTCTCTCTCTCTCTATCTATCTCTATCTCTTACACATTGTAGCTTACAACACACAGTTAGAGGTTATCATGTATATCCTTTTTGGCCTGCTTTCCATTTTGCCTACTTTCAATGCTCAGTTCTATACTGGTATTTTCATTTACAATAATTATTATTACACTGTTTCTTTTCTCTGTATTACCTAATTTCTGACTCCCACACATTTGAAGTACGTTCTACCCACTGACAAGACCTCCTGATCCATGTTTTGTCTGGCCTTGGATATTGATATCATGCTTTCTTTTTATATCCCGCAAATAAATGCAGTCATTCTATATTTGTCTTTTTCCCTCTGGCTAATTTCACTCAGCATGATCCTCTCCATGTCCATCCATTTATAGGCAAATTTCATAACTTCATTTTTCCCAACAGCTGCGTAGTATTCCATTGTGTAGATGCATCACCACAGCTTCTTTATCCAGTCATCAGTTCTCGGGCATTCTGGTTGTTTCCAGATTCTGGCTATTGTGAATAGTGCTGCTATGAAAATAAAAGTGCAGATGGTGTTTCTGCTGTGTGTTTTTGGATTCCCACGATATATTCCCAGGAGTGGTATGGATGGGTCAAATGGGAGCTCTATTTCTAGTCTTTTGAGGAATGTCCATATTGTTTTACAAAAAGGCTGTACCAGTCGACATTCCCACCAACAATGGATGAGAGTCCCTTTCTCCCCGCATCCATGCCAGCATTTGTTGTCCTTGCTCTTTTGGATATGCGCCAGTCTCTGTGGTGTGAGATGATATCTCATTGTTGTTTTGATTTGCATCTCCCTGATGATTACTGATGATAAGCATTATTTCATATGTCTTTTGGCCATTTCTTCCTTGTTGAAGTTTCTGTTCATTTCTTCTCCCCATTTTTTTGATGGGGTTGACTGTTTTCTTCTTGTAAAGTTCTACCAGTGCCTGATAGAGCCTGGATATTAACCCCTTATCAGATGGGTACTGGGTGAATATTCTTTCCCATTCTGTGGACTGTCTTTCTACCTGGTCACTGTTTCTTTTGAGATGAAGAAGTTTTTTAGTGTCATGTAGTCCCATATGTTTATCTTTGCTTCTAGTTGTTTTGTTAGTGGTGTTTCATCTCAAGCTTCAATGTCATGGAGTATTTTTCCTATATTTTCTTCGACGTACATTATGGACTCAGGTCTGATATTGAGATCTTTAATCCATTTTGGTCTGATTTTTTGTGCATGGTTCCTATATACTCATAACAAAAGAGAAGAAAGGGATATTAAGAAAATGATCCCATTCACAATTGTGCCAAAGAAAATTAAATACCTAGGAATCAGCTTAACTAAGAGTGTAAAGGACCTGTACAAAGAAAACTACAAAACCCTGCTTCAAGAAATAAAAGAGGACACAAGGACATGGAAACACATTCCCTGCTCATGGATTAGGAGAATTAACATTGTCAAAATGGTAATACTACCTAGAGCATTATACAGATTCAACGAGGTCCCTATAAGAATACCCATGACATTCTTCAAAGAAATAGACCAAACATTCCTGAAGTTTGTATGGGATAATAAAGCCCCCACGGATAGCTAAAGCAATCCTTGGGAAAAAGAAGATGGGAGGCAACACCTTTCCCAACTTCAAACTGTACTACAAAGCAGTAGTAATTAAAACAGCATGGTATTGGAATAAAAACAGACCTGTGGACCTGTGGAATAGAGATGAGTGTCCTGATACCCATCCTCAAATACATGATCATTTAATCTTTGATAAAGGAGCAAAAAGTAGGAAATGGAGCAAGGAAAGCCTCTTCAACAAATGTTGCTGGGAAAACTGGGCAGCTACATGTAAAAAATTGAATTTGGACCTCAGTCATGTATTTTCATATTGAGAACCTTTCATGTTGTCAATCTACTACAAATAGTATAGAGAGTGTTCCAGTGAGTCCACTTGAACAGTGTAGAGAGCCAGGAAGACTTGGTTTGAATGTGACTCTCCCAAGTGCTAGTTACTATTGGTCTCATAAAAATATTTAACTTCTCTGAACCTTGGTTTCTCATCTTTAGAGCTTGAATAAATGTATATCTCATAAGGACATGAATGAAATCAACTAATGTATGTAAAGCACTTGGTAAGGGAGCTTTTTATTCAGGAAATGCTCAGTAAATATTAGTTTCTTCCCTTATCAAAATTTACACTATATGTAAGGAGGTAAGAATATGTATCTAATGTGTAAGAGAAAGAGGGAGGGAGAAAGATAGAAGAAGGAGGAGGAGGAGGAGGAGGAGAGGGGAGGGAAGGAGGAGGAGGAGAAGGAGAAGAGTAGGGGGAGGGGAGGAGAAGAAGCAGCAGCAAAGTGTCTGCCACAGAGGCAGGTTGGGGGAGGGTGGAGGGAATCTAGAACATTGGTGTTGGGAAATGGGCACTGGTGGAGGGATGGGTGCTGGAATACTGTATGACTGAAACCCAGTCATGAACAGCTTTGTAATTATATATTTCATGGTGGCATAATAAAATTTTAAAAAAGAAAAGAAAATGTAAAAAAATGACTAATGTATCTGATTAGAGAAAAAATTATACAAAAGTTTCTTGGCCCTAATTCTAAAGAGGAAGTCTTAAGAGATTGGGCTAGAGATGTTAGGCAGTGGCAGAAAGCCTGTGTTGCCCATGAGTGACCCTGCGTTCATTCCTCAGCATCACACATGCACAAAATAATCAGCATATCAGTTGGGACTAGAATAGTTAAGAAAGATTTGATGGCAGAGGTGGGATTTGAACTGGTCCTAAAAAAGACAGAAAGTTACAGAGCGGTGAAGGAGAACATTTCAGACTAGGACACTTGGAATGAGAGCCAGGGGACATAATCCAGGAGAAACGGTGAGATAGAATGAGAATGTTACAAGCTTCAGTTTCCCCACTGGAAAAAAAAAAATGGAAGTGAAGGGGGGGGGGGGGTTTGCGCCAGGGTG
Source organism: Cryptotis parvus (assembly GCA_021461705.1). Lineage (NCBI taxonomy): Eukaryota > Metazoa > Chordata > Mammalia > Eulipotyphla > Soricidae > Cryptotis > Cryptotis parvus. The sequence goes on along the minus strand of JAJIBD010006615.1, from coordinate 121,781 downwards.
ATCCCCGGCATCCCATAGGTCCCCGCGCCAGGAATTCTGGTGCAGAGCCAGGGTACCCTGAGCATTGCGGGTGTGACCCAAAGCAAAAAAAAAAAATGAAGGAAGAGAATGATAAGTACAAAGCTTATATTTGTTAGATACCTGCTAGGGATTAGACACTTCTTAAGTGACTTATAAGTCTACTCACTTATTTTCATAGTAGATCTGAGAGATCAGTGGTTATCTCAGCTACACAACTGAAAAACATGAGACTCAAGGAGGTCTAGGAACCTGTCTGAAGCTGTACAGCTCCTGAGTGGCGGATCCGGGATGAAGTCCTGGAGGTCTGACGTCCATCCCCTGACACACAGCCCCACTAGGAGAGGGAATCAGTAAAGACTGTTCTGAGAACTTGCTCTGAAACACAGAAAGCACTGTGCGGATTCCCTGGTGCTGGATGTATGGAACTGTTATCTGAAAATCAAGGAGGAGAAAAATCGATTCTGTAGCCTGCATGGACAGTTTAACAGCATCACGGCCATGCCTTAGTCTCCAGCCATATGCGACAGAGGAAAAGTGAAAAGAGAAAATTATACAAAGTTTCTTTGAATAATTTCATTTTTCCTCTTGTATAGGTCCCAATACCATACCTAAGCCATATGGCATTAGTGCGTGTGCCTCAAGTGAGCGCTGCTCTTGGCTAGGTTCTCCCTTTCCTGGCATGGAGCATGTGACTGAACGTTGACTTGTTAAGGACTGAGATGGACGCGCTCTCCAATGGCACTGCCATGCAAGGGAGCCCACTGCTACCCAGCAGATAAACCTTTAGTCCTTTAATGAATTTGCTCAAGGCCTATTCTTCTTGCATCTCTCCCATGTTGACTGCTTATTTTAGGTTATTACTGTTTGTCTATATTGATGTCATTTGCATAAGTATGGATACAACATGACTTCGTTTTTCCCGTGCCCCTAACCCCACTTAAAAAACACACACCTGGTATAATATGCCTGCTTAAGGACATGGAACCATTCATTTTTGTTTAAAAGTATATAGCTTACGAGGCTGCTATCTTGGAAATTTGTCCTGAAGAGTATGTTTGGCTTTCGTTTAAACAGGCAGTGAATGAGCAACCTCTGTTCCTAATTTATGCCACAGATTTTTCTCTAGAGGTAGAATTGGTTCCACATAGCCAGTGACTGGGTTGAGAGGGCCCCTGATGTTATGGATGCTACTTACCTGGGAGAGAGGTAGCCGGCTCACCTTCCTTCCGGCCTACCTCAGAAGCCCTCAGAGCTGCAGCTCCTCCCCACTGTAAGCCACCATGAGTGCAAGTGGAGATGGAGAATAGCAAAAGTCGGTGGTTGGTTGTCAGACTGGACTCCCCCAGATCTGTATTCTCAGACACTTGGGGAGCAAGTGACTCAACACAACTGTTTTCTTGATCTCAGATGAGCCTCCAAGGGGAAAATCAGTTAATAGCAATTTATGTGATGGACCAATCACTAGGCTCTGTCTTTGTAATTCTTCCTGCAAATCAAAGAGAGGGGGATCCCCAGGGCCTCAGAGTACACGTGAATAGAAAGCACCCTCAAGTTGCAGATATATAGTAAAAGGTCAGCAGAAACTCAGGGGGTGTTGGAAATTCACCTCCTCTGTTTCTCTGTGGGGTTCAGTGGGCATAAGGGAGTGGGCACTGACCGCCAACCTCATTTAATACACAGTGCCTTGGCCACAGGCAATGTATAGCTGTAAAGGCTGGTAGGAACATTCCTCTGCACACCGTGTAGCTCTTAGCCATCCCACGATGGCCTTCTCCTCCTCCTTCTTCCAGCCCTGGCAGGCTAGACATTTTTGGTCTCATGCTAACTGCAAACTGCTGGTACACTTTGAGGCCCAGTGAAGGCACTGTGGCAGTACCGGGCTGCATATTATTTCCTGCCGTGGGCCCAAAATCACCGGATACTGTCAGGGTTGGGGTGAAGGTGGCAGCGCACCCATCCTGCTGTTTGTGGTCTCCTTACAACTCTTGGCCCAGGCAAGACGCAGCCCTGACACATGTAAACCTCAGCCCACGGCATCATGCAGACAGTGAAACCTGAGCTCTTCACACCTACATTCAGGCCACAGCTGCTTCCAGGCTTGCTTGCCCCCTCTCCCTGGACCCCTAGAGAAGTAGGCTTTGGTGAGAGCCACCCTCTGTGCCACATTCTCCTTGGCTTAATTTTGGCCAAATGGCAGACACATTTTTCCCTTCAGCACCTTTCCTCTGAACCAGCAGTGAGGTTAATGGCTACAAATGGCTGAATTAGACTTATTTTCAATCCTTTGTACCTGAGTGAGAGTGTGCAAAGCCCAGGAGATACTTTTGCTTGCTTTCTCTGTTACCTCCTCATGATCAACATCCCCATTAGAGACTGCCTACTAAGCAGTATTTGTCTAGCTTTGTCTGTGAATTTCTTAGTGAAATCTGTACCAGAGTTTTCTCCCCCATCAGGTTCCATAATAAATGCTATGCGTTTTACTGAAAGTCAAAGTATTCTCACCACAAGCACACAAAAAAAAATATGTAACTTTGTCTCCCTCATCTCCTTTATTTGACTCCTAACTTTTATCAGCCACTGTCAGTTAGCGCTGTGTCAGGTAGATTTCTTCAGGAACCGATTTCTCAGAAACCGAATGAGAGTTGATCACCAGAATAGAATTTCACATGTGGCATTAACATACATACATACATACATACATATATATATGTTATACAACACATAACTTTTTCCATAGTAGCCTGCTATGTTTATAGCCATAGAACTTACTTTTATTTTACTATTTTATTTTATTTTTAAAATTTTATTATATCACCGTGAGATAGACAATTACAAAGCTGTTCATTATTGGGTTTCAGTCATACAGTGTTCCAACATCCATCCCTTCATCAGCATAACACATACTTTTAGGTTCAGAGAAGTTAGGAGCATTTCCTGTGATTGCACAGTGACAGAACCAGAAACTAAGGGCTGTCTGGTTGCTTGATGCCCACAACTGTGTTCTGTCCGAGTCAAGCTGAAGTTTGGTTCTTTTACCATAAATATTTCTAAAACAAAGTCTATATACTTTCAGATTTTCCCAGAAAATTATTATTATACAGACCTTCAAGATGGAAATAGCAGCTGGGAATACAAAAACCTTATCAATTCTTTACTTAGAATTGACAGTTGATACTTCTGGGCTGACACTAAATAAAAATGGCGTCACGTCTTGATTTTCTCCATAATGGAATGACTTATAATTTTCCCTGACCTTGACAAAGGTATGCTACCCGCACGGCAGAGCCTGGCAAGCTACCCGTGTTGTATTTGATATGCCAGATACCAGTAAGAATTATAGACCTCATTCCCATGACCTGATGGAATGGTTTGAGGCTCTTTATGTCCCTGGAGCAAACAGGTGCCCTTGGGCTCTACTTGCATGAGGCAGGTCATATGGAGATGTTGCTGGTGCCCACTCGAGCAAATCGATGATGAACGGGAAGATAGTGATAGTGATAGTGACCTTGACAAAACTAAGTCAGTAAATATGGAAACCACATTTGTGACATTTAAACACCCAAATATTTGGTCTGACTTTTTCTCACAACAAACATGGAGATCTTTTCAAAGTGGAAGCGAGGGGAAAGGTGGTAGGTGGGGAATTATTACAGAGAGTCACGAGTCTGGAAATGGAGCTTTCTAGATTATTGTTTTGGAGAACTTAGCCTGTTCTCACAGAATACCCAGAATCATCATTCAGTTTTCTTGTCCTCCTCATCTCTCATCCCCCTGCTTTTCAGCCTCCCTCTCTGCTATCGCAGCTCCTATACAGCAGCTGGGTCCAGGGCATACATCGTCATGGTTGGGAAGCAAAAGGAGAGTAGGGTGAGGCCATTCCAAGGCCTTTTCTCAGTCCTCAACGATGAAAGGGCTCGATGAACCTTAACAATTTCTCACAGGAAAATTCCGGCCTCTGCCTCCCAAAAAGCCGGGCATTCAGCAACCCTTAATACAGTTTGGAGGACAATGCCAACTTTTTTTACTATTTCAAGCTCTCTGTATATAAATAACATGAATTATATAAAAATTTAGTTGGAGGGCTAAGGCTCAATCCTATCTAACCATCATCTCAAGGATGGGGTCATCTTTGAGACCAAGAGTAGCACTTTTTTAAAAGCATGATCTTATACAGATAGACAATTTGTAATTAAAAAAATGAGCTCTGCCTTCAGGGTTGACCGTTAGCTGCACTGTGAGCCAGGGTGGATAGCTGCAGGCAGGCAGTTTATGAGGAGGGCCAGGCCCCATGGTGTCTGTCTCTTGGCTGATGTCCTTTCTCTAGCTGATCAGGTTAACCTGTGGCTACCTATTTACTGGGAAGCTCTGCATAGCTGGACAGTCCCGGCATCTAGCCCTGCAGGCCTACCTCAAGTGATTTGGAAACTTCTCTGATTCTGTGTTCAGTTCTGGCAAGTATGGAGCAGGGAGTGGGTGGGAAGAGGAAGTGGGTGTTTTTATGGGCACAGAAATGCCCCCAAGATGCCTGAGGTTGCCTTCTGAGTCCCTCTAGCCCAGCCCCAGCCCTTACCTCTGTTGTAGAAACAGAAATTCCATGAGGAGTTTTCATTTCTAAGCCTGCTGGGAGCGTCGGAAAGGACAAGCCATATGCATCTGGAACCACTGAAAACCACCCAGAAAGATGGACTGATTTCAACCAGACTCACCTCAAATGCTTGCCTCTCTTATAGAAGCTGAAACTCTTTACCTACTTGATTTAAGATTATTTATTACATCAGACTTTGTAGAACTGGTCACAAAATTGGGTACCATGTAGCCCTCTTTAGTATTTAAGTGTTGTTTTTTTTTTCTCTTTGGGTCACACCTGGCAACTCTCAGGGGGCTACTCCTGGCTCTTTGCTCAGGAATCACTCCTGGCAGTGCTCGGGAACTATATGGAATGCCGGGGATCGAACCCGGGTCGGCGCGATGCAAAGGCAAACGCCTTACCCGCTGTGCTACCGCTCCGGCCCCTAGCATTGAAGTGTTTTTGTGGACATTGGAACCCTTTGTTTTCTCTCAGTTGATCGGAACATCAGTCAGGTGATGTGTGTGGGTTGGAGCTGAGGATGTGGCACCCATTGCCTTGCTCGAACTGCCTTAGAAAAGACAGTGTGAGGGCTTCTGAAGAGATAATGCATAGGTAGGTTGCTTGCCTTGCATGAAGCCAACCTGGGTTCTCTCCCCAGCAGGAGGATATGATCCCCTGAGCCCCACCAGGACTGATCCCTGGGCATGCTAGAAATGACCCTGAACAAACCAAAAACAAAAAAAAAGAAAGAAAAGAAAGGATGGTGTGCAGCGAGGTGTGTGCATCCCTCTTTATTGAAATTATTGAGCTCACATGGGCAAACTAGTTCATTCTGTGGGAGGTGGAGGAAGTAAAATTTGCCTCTCACCTACCTCTATAGAAAGTTGGATGATGCCATTGGCCACAGTCTTAGGTTCTTAAAAAAAAAAGAAAGTGATCCATAATTTTTTGAGTTATATTTTGCTCACCTTGACTATCTCTTTTGCTGACCAAACGTTGTTGATTCTAACCTCTTCCAACCCGTTCAATGCCTAGGTGACCACAGGCTCCTCTTCTTTATCATCTTCCAAGAGGCAAATTTAAATAATTTTCTTCCATTCAAATCTTTGACTTTAGGAAGTTTTTCACTCAGTCTTCTTCAGAACACTTTGCAATTTTTTTCACTTTCATCCACCATTTTTCCAGCACTTACAGTAGATGTGAATAACACTGACCACTATGCACCCTTCTCCCCAATACTTTGAAAATGTTTCAGTGTAAGGTTAATCTGACTAGATACATGCAATGGTGCCTTAAGGACATTATATTCCCACCAAGAACAGGAAAAAGTAGTCAAGTGTAGACATAACCTTAATATAGTCTAAACACAGCATAACTGAAGAAAGGTCAATAGCTGATAGCAGATGGTGTGTTCTGGACACAGCCTAAGGGAGATTGGGCTCAGTAGGGGTAGTAGGGCTTAACAAGTCAGCGAACTCCACCTTCTCAGCTTCCTGGTCATAGCAACTAGAGATACTTAGGGCTAGCTTCTTCTGTTTTCCTTCTTGTCACCAGGCATGATGATGCTCAGGGATCACTCCTGATAGTGCTTGGGGGATTCTAGGCATTGAGTAGTGCTAGGCATTGAACTGGGATCAGTCACATGCAAGGCCAGGACTTTCTCCCAATCTGTCCAACCCTTAAATATGACATTTAAGCATCTGTGACATAGTATTGGGGCTATTTCCCTTTCAAGTGTAACAAATTATTCTCCAACCAAGAGAACAATGGAAATAAGATCTTGGATAACCAGATTTTCCATGTATACAGTGCAGAGTGGACCTCTGGATTTGTAATTGATAGTGATAGGGGGCATGTTCTTGATTTTAAGTAAACCCTACTATAGAGAAATGGCAAAATAGATGCCGTTTCAATTACAGTTTTGTTGATTTTAAAAACATTTCAACAGCAAATATTTGTTCTTTGTCAACAGTGGACTACATGCTGTCAAAACAGGATCAGATCTGTGTTTTCTATCTAAACAAGGAAGGTTCAGATCAACAAGGAACAACTGAAAACAACGATGGGAGTTAACATTTATTGAGCATTTAATGCTAACTAGGCTCTAAAATAAGAATTGCATATTTTTTTTTGTCTTTCAGTGTCAAAAAGTCTATGAGTTAAAACTATCATTTCCAAAGAAGTTAGGGAACTTACCAATATTACACAAACTAGTAAATGGTGACACCCTCATCTGTCTGTAAACATTATTGTTTACTTTAAACATTGTCTCACACCTAGCCCTGTGCTCTTGCATAGATTTAGCACCAAGCCCAGAAGTTTCCATCTTTCCAGTGGATCAAAGCCTCAGGAGAACCCCACCCCCCAAAGTGTCAATCAGAATATCTGGTTTTCTGAAACCAGATAGTGTCAAGATGCTGTTTCTAATGTGCAATAGTACATTTTAATAAGTTATTTTAAGAGCATAGTTTTTGAGTCTCAGATTGTTTCAAAGGACAACACGTTCACGGGCTTCTGCCCAAAACATGATTATTTGTGATCAATGCTATTTGTCAATGTTTCCATGCTATCATTTTGCTAAACATGGATTTAGAAAACCATAACAATCTAATACAATGGCATGATTATGAAATCCCTGAGCTGGGTTGTGATGTATCCTTTCAGTGATTTGGCTCTTGGACTCATAATAAAAAGGAGAATTATTAGCAAAATACTTAGGAGCTTGTTCTCTTGCCAGTGGAGGGGGAATGTTTTCTCCTCCATCTGCTCTTCTACTGGAAGAGGAAACGGGGTTGGGTATCTTTTGAGACACATCAGTATTATGGTTTTAGTCTCTGCAGGTTATCTTTTTTATTAGATCTCTACAATGAAGCTGTAATCTCAGTGTGCGTTCTGTTTTAGGACCAGTGAAGTAATAAAAATGTTGATAAAATCTGATCTGAATACTTTGATAGATGTTTTCTTATAGCAGATGTTTCTAAGAAAAGCATCTGCATCTTTCCCTGTTAATTTTTTTAGTATATATAATGATGTTTGCATGGTGGGTTGGTTTTTTTTTTTCTTGTTACTGTTAACAAATCATAGTTCTGTTTATTTTCACCAAATTATTTTCCTTAAATTAAAAAATCACTGGTAATCTGTGGTTTACAATGCTGTTACTATTGGTTTCTCAAGCACATAATTCTAAAACCACACCCATCCTCAATGTTCCCACCTCCCTTCCCCAAGGACTCCTACACCCTCTTGTTCGACCCTAAGTTATCTTTTAGAAGAGTCCCTAAAAATATTAAGCTCAATATATTTAGAGCTCTCAGGAGTTTTACTTTTTTAATTTTCTGATGTGGACAGATGAATACATTATATTGCTCATTGGTAGATAAAGTATGTAATATTTTTAGAGTAATGCCAGTATCTTACTGGCTTTTCTTTAATTGCTACCTTTTAAGGGGCCAAGAGTGTACAGGGATGGGTTAAAACACTTATGTTGTTTGGGCAGGACCCAGGTTCAGTCACTGGTACTGCGATCTCTGCACCCCAGCACACAGCCAAAAGTACCCCTTGAACACCACCTTCCCCCCCAAATCAATACATTTTGAAAGTACATTTAAAACCAAATAATTCTACCTTTTGTCTTACTGAGATATTTAAGCAAAACCTATGCAATTAAATAAAAGGAAAAACTAAGATTGGTAGAATGACTAGGTACTGAGGTATTGTTTTACAAAAATAAGCTCAGTTATTCAATCATCTGGCATGGTGAGCACTGTAGCTGTGTTCACCATTCTGTCCCCAGTGTTAGTGACAGACGGTAGATCAATTGCATGGTGCCTATACTCACTTACATATCATCAGAATAATGATATGTAAGTGAGTATAGAAAACAAAAAATAAGGATGACTTCCACCTACTGAAACTTTACTGCGTGCCAGGTACATAAGTGACTCACATTGATGATCTCATTTGATTATCAGGAGTTCTACAAGATAGGTATTATTTCACCTACAAGCAAATGAAGCTCACAGGTTTCATCATTTTCCTAGGGGGTCTCAGTGTCAAAGTCAAGTTTGAACCCATTTTTATTGAACTTCAAATCTGATATTAGTAAGAGCAATGAACATAATTTATTATTCCTATTCCTGAATACCAATACTGGTATTCAGGAATAGAATATAATTTATATAAATATCTTCTTGTTGTGGGAGGAGGATTTGGACCACACCTAGCCGTGCCCAGATGCAACTTCATGAATATTTGATTTTTTAAAGAATAGGCTATTATCGGACTGTATCCAGCCTTTATTTTTTTTTTTTCTGGAGATATAGCACATCATCTTACCAGTGCAAATGAAAAGTAGCAGTGCAAAAGACTATGAGATCATGAGAATCACAAATACTCTGTGGAATGCTGTAGTATCACCTCATTCCTGCTGAGCTGTCTCCAGAGACTCACAAGCTGGTGGAGACACAAAGACCTGGATAAGTTGTCATTGCTAGGGGAGCCCTTCACGTTTTTACCCAACCATGCTGTTGTGCTCTGCTTGGCCCTTAATAAAGCAGCTGTTGGTATAGGATTTATAATGTGCTACTGCTCCATTCAGGAGTCTGTGACAGAGGTGTGATGGAATACTGGACAGTTAAGAATGAAAATGATTTCCAGTGCTGTTGAAATCAGGCCAGCACCGAAACACTCAGGACAGACCAAAATAGTCCTGCCAGAGGCATGGCCCAAGTAGTACCTGCCTTAGCCCCTTTGCAGAAGGGGCATCTCTTCTGAGTACTCAGATGTTCTGTCCAGGTTTTTTTTTCTTTCTTTAGATTTCTTAGCAACAAAGTAGATTTTAAAATGAGGGTTTTTAAGGAAAAGAATGATTTCCTGACTGAACTAAACTTGGAAATACTGTGTTACAGCAGACCCCATGATTTCAGTCATTTGGAGTCCTTTCTAGGAATTTTCAGTGTTACAAATTTCAGTTATTTAGGGAGGAACCTATTAAGTTGTGTTTTATATTAATTTGTGACTTATATGACTATATATATATTAATTTGTGAGACTGGTATGCTTTTGTTACAGTTCAGCTAATTTTAAAAAAGTGTTAAGATTAATGTTATTCTTATTTCACAAATTTGGAGCCCAAACTAAGTTAACATTCTGAATCATTGCTTTCATTCATCACTAACAGTATCTTAGGCTGTGCAGATAATCTTTAAAGTCAACGTGAGGAAATGTATACATATGTAATCATCTTCATTCTCTGCTTAGGCTTCTATTATGTAGTTAATATAACAAAATCTCTCGGTCCCAATTTACTGAGCATTTAGAAAGAACTCATTCATGGTTTAAGTTCTGAAGAGCCTGCCTATCTCTTCAGTTTTTCTGTGTTTCGAATGACCTATAGACTTTGCCAAATCTTAGAGTCGAAAGATAAAATTGATGAAAGTCAGAGCTGGGGTTTTCCTACCTGTGTACTTATCAGTCTTGCTTTAAACCACAGTCTACCTTCTGAGAGCTATAATAATTAATTTGGTCTTCTCTCTTCTCCCTCCCTCCCCACCTTCTCCTTGTCTGTTCACAGGTTATCTTGACGAATCAAATTACAACCCATCTGAGCAGAGCCCTAGCTTCTCAGGCAGACCTGGTGTCTCCAGCTGATGATTTGTCCCTGTGTGAAGGTAAGGGATCTGTCCTAGAGAGGCCGAAACTTGACACTGACCGGACAGCCCCACCATCTCTCTGCCTCCTGTTGAGAGCTGGGAGGCGGGGACTTTTCAGGCTCTGGCCACTGAACCTAGCCGGATCCTGAAGATGTAGGTTCCACCACTGCTCCCTTCTGTTTGGCATCTGATCCCTTTTATCTGGAATCCCTTGCCCTGTTTCTATAAGGATATTCCTGACCTCTGTCACCCCATATTAAGACTTTCACATTTCTGCTGGTTGTTTCAAGTGGGCACACTCCTCAGTGACTTTGTTGTTGACGGTGCCAGGTTGGCTTTCCCATAGCGAGACAGCCTTTTGTGTGCACTGGGTACTTTGGGACCTGCTAAAACTGTGTAACTCACATCATGTACCAGAGACATGGAACTCCTGATTGGCTTTACCAAAAGATAAAGAAAAACTCTTTACTTTAGTCTATCTATGAAGTTTCTCCACCCTCCCCCTGCTAGCAAAGGTGGCTCAGATTCACAACGGTTGGGGAATTAACTACTGAACCAATGGGTGGTTTCTAGGTTTATTGAAAGCTCTTACTTGACATTTCCGAGTTAGACTAGTTGTCATTGAATTCCTTTGGGGGGCAGAACGCTGTGGGTCTGCACAGAAGTGCCTTGCTGTTCTAGGATGTGCTTTGCCCTTTCCATTTTCTGAGAATTATTCATGATGGAATACATGGGGCCACTAGGCCTAGCACATCCCCTGAATATCAGCTTGTCTGTGTTCTTCCCTAGGGTTGACCTTAGTCTGTGATCTCAAAAACTGCCAGGGGTGCAGGGATATAGTACAGTGGGGAAGGCACTTACTTTGCATATAGTTGACCTGGACTTGATTCTCAGGTCTGTGGTATGTTTTTGAAGTGAAAATAAATTAACTACTCATTAATAAACTTGTCAAAAGGTCTATGGGCCCTATTTCTACATTCCATAATGCATTATTACTCCCTCATCACCAGAACCAAAAGTCTAAAAATTGAAAATCATCCACTGTTCTCTCCTTGCTTTTGTTTCATCAAGTCTACTGAATTCTTTTCAAACATGTCTTTCCTCAATCTCCTCCTTTAATTTTGGGTAATTCTGTTGCAGCCAGCCCATTTATTAGATTTGCAATTAGATTGTTTTAATAAATTCAAATAGTCTTCTAAACTTCAGGCTCTGTGTGTCCATTCTGCCACTCCCAAGTGTCACTCTTGCCTGACTTCCCTTGACTGAGTCACTGCCTTGCTCAGAAATATGGAAACTTATGTAGTCCCTTTTCTGAGAACGGGCTACAATCAGTAAGCCAGTTTTAAAATATTCAGGAATGTGTGGTTTGTTCTCTTGAAATCAGTCGGCATGGAAGTATTTACACCATGGAAATCAGTTCAATGTTAAAAATTAGGCTTTTCTCCTTTTTTTTTTTCTTTTGCATGATCAGATTCCAAAATGCCTCTAGAGAAAGTGAACGCTTCTTAACTCTCCGTGCTCTGTCCACTTCTTACACTCGACCTCAGTGTCCACCATTCCCTTAGGTAAAGGCGAGAGCAGCAGCTTTCTGCCTGCCCCTGCCCATTTCTGCCTCTGCACCTGCGGAGACAGCACATCTGGAGTCAGCAGTATGTCCTCTTTTTCACTTCTACCATTTTATTTCCCAAACCCTTCCAAGTCCTTTGAGGTTTGTTTCAAGACCATCTTTTCCATGAAACCTTCCTGCCTATATTAGTCTGCCTTGGTCTTGATCTGTCCTCCTCCTCTGTGGCTGGCTTACCTCATCAGTTATATGAGGTACAGAGAAATAAATTAAACCTATCCTGCAGACTGTGTTATATTCTTGTATCCATGTGGTACATGCTTAACTAGCAAAGTTCTAAGCACACAGTAGACAGTAAATAAGTGCCCAACCAATATCACAGTAAGTGCTTTGTAAGAACAGTACTCCCAAGACTCACACAAAACACCAAAGAGCATAACTAGAAAGTGTTATAATCATTCTATAGATGCATACTTATTCATTTCCGAGAGACTGGAAGAGAGTATCTTGTTTCCTTATTTGAAGAGTAATAAATAAGGAATTCTTTTATAAGCCATCTTCCTGGTTTATCTTAAACAAAACAGAGACAAAGAAAATTGCATTGGGATCCATTATGACTGCTTCCAGAAAAAAAAAATGTTCTGTGCATGGAAAATAAAGTTAGCAACTCATACTTGGACAACTTTTTCTTTCTATCAAATCCAAGGGTGAATGGAAATGTTTTTCTAGATCTTTGTTTTGCTTAAATAGTCCAGTAAAGAGGCTTATAGTGGGTTTTTTCCTTCCCTGAAGCCTATAATGAAATTCCTTACCAATGAATTCAGTATAACCGTTCAAATATATTGCAATAGTGGTTGATATTATGATTTGTATATATCAATTGCTTCACTGTGGTATGTGAAGCATTGGGTTGTATCAGCTTTGCCAGTGAGTTCTTAGCTGCGTGATCTTGGGCAGGTCTTTAAATGACTTTGGGTTCTGGTTTTTCTTCTATGGAAGTGTCACATTGGTTAAACATAAGAACACTCGAGTCTTTTCTCACTCTAAAACTCTAAGATCACAAACGTGCATCTGGAGATCAAGAGCATTGACTCACTGGTGGGCTTTTGAAATTCTGATTTACAGCATGGGAAAAATGGCCGTTACCCTAGATGAAGCCTGTTAGAATGGCTCTGGTGGAATCTCATCACCGTTGCTCCATGCATGCACGTCTCTTTCCATCCTGCACACACTGTGGTTGTTTCTGTCTGTCTTGCTCACTCTGCCTCTCTCCTATACCAGCATGCACACAAGATATGTATACCAACCAGAGAGAGTGAGAAACACCGTGAGGCAGGGGAGCTCTCAAGCACCACCCCATCTTCTAATAGTTTTCAGCTGCAAAGCAGAGGCCACGGCTTTCAACAGGGCTTCCTTGAAAACAGTTGTGGGGTGGCGCAAGCTGGTGATGAAATGATCTGAATTGACCTGCGAGAAGTCCCCAGCAGGGGCTAATTCAGGGAAATGAAGTCCCTTTTGCTCTGACGCAGAGCAGGGAACTAAGTGACCCGGCCCAACTGAGAGATCTCTTCCACCCCAGCGGATCCTGTACTATTAATATCTGCCAGCTGCAGGCCCAGAGCATCCCCCTTGCTGAGATCAAAAGAGCCCCTATCTTAGCTGGAACAAGGTCATCTGTCCAGGGCCGTAAAAAGCGAGCCCTGGCTGGTTGTGGGGACCCGCTATGGGGAGAAGAAAGAAGGCAGGAGATGGGGAGGGTGTTCTCTCACGCTCCTTTAATCTCGGCTGACCAGCTGTTGCCCTCCCAATGTTTGTGAAGTTGGTCTTTTCTTTGTTTTGGTGTTGCTGTTTTGTTTTTCGTACTAAATGTGTGGCTGTGTTGTTGCTTAGATTATGCAGACTCATGTTCACAGCTTGGGTCCATGGGATGATTCCCTTCATTAAGGCTTCATTCCACTGTTGAATTATCTAGTCCCAAGTGGAGAGGCAAAGAAGGGAGAAATCGACTCCAAAGGTCAAAGACTTTCCCAACCAACGCTGCTTCTGCCCCAGAGCTTTGTGCTTTGAAAAGGAATCTGAGTGCAAATTGAAGTTGCTTATTAAAATAACTCCTGTGTTCAGGATGCTTGTCAATTTGCAGCCTGCTTTCACCAATTTGATTCATACACTGGGGAGAAAGGAAAGTTTGGATTGATTCAAATTAACCAGAGTAACACTATGGCTTTAAGAGAAGAAATCTGGATTTAGGGTTTTATAATCCTATGTGGTTCTAGACCAGGCACTGGGAATCAATGTATTCCTTTTCCAGGTTTTCATTTTTTGTTGAAAGAAACACAATATTAGAGTTATTACAGAAGTCAATGACTGGTTGTTGACAAGGTTGTTGTAATTGTGCTGAGGCTCACGATGCATTTCTTAGATGCCCCTGGATCCTCCTGTGCTCATGGCCAATACTCAGGATACTTGAATCTTAGTCATAGGGGACATTCGTCTTCTCCAAAGAGATCAGTAGAAAAGGACCTAATAATGCATCTGGCCTGAGATACCGCCCTCCTATTCGGATGTCACTTGGGATTTGAGCGGCTAGCTGAGCTCATCCACTGGGGTATAGCTGATAGGTGAAATTGAGGTATGGTGGGGCTCAACCTAGACCATTGCCTTGCTTTCCTCTCATGATTTAATGCGATCATAGAGTAGTGACACAGAGCACTTCAGGGCCCCCATAGGGCTTCAGAAAAAAAAAAGATGGCTATTGGGTCCCATCTTGGCGTTCCAGCATGTGACATGTTAGTAGCCTTTCATGTGCATTAATGATTTTTGATCGATTATAGCACTTGAAAACTAAAAATCAAAAGGGCATGAATGGGTCAAGAAAATAACACAAGAGAAAAAGCAGGAGAAACGATAGTGGTTTCTAGTTTTAGTACTGGAAGCCTTTTATTCCAGTGGAATTGATGGCTGATTTCATGTGCAGAGGAAAGTATTTTGGGATTCATATTCCTCAACAAACCATCCCTGCAAAAAGCTGGAGTCCATTTGAAAGATTATATGCAAGTGCGTGGCTTGTATCTCTTTTAAAATAAATCCAACAAGCAAGCACAGCTCAAAATAGTTGGGGCAAATCAGGGACTCATGGTTGTGAAAGAAGCAGACTTCAAAGCATGGTATGAATTTTCAAGTTTTATTTCCACTCTTGCTTTCCAGCTGGATCTGCTCTGGATTTACTGCAGGATGTTTGAAAATGTGGCTCCCTGCTAATCTCAGACAGTTGCTGTGATCAATGGTTTCTTTCATTTCCGATAAAAAACACTGGTGTTTCTCCTTAAATTGTGTGTACTTTTAGCTTTATTATTATAGTTGTAATTTATTGTCCAGCATTACCCAAATTTGTAATCCATTAACCACAGACTTTGGGTGGGTTGGTCAAGTTAGCAGAACTCTCTCCACACTTTAGTTCCAAGGTCCTCCACAGCCCAATACAAAAGTAAATGTCCATTGGCTTGGGCAGGACCATGTGCAAATAAGTCTGGGTGGAGCAGCTACAGAAGGCCACCTCTCAGGAGTATGGTGCTGGTTGGCTATAATTAGGACTTTGAAAACATAGTGTCACCTTGTGACTACAAGGTTAATATTAACAACTGTGATCCACATTGTGCACATTTGCATTTCCATAGTATTTTAATGTGCCTTAAAATGATGAATCGCTTAATACACCTCAAGCAACTCAAGCATGAAGGAGAGAAGGGAATGGCTCAGAGGCCACACAGTGAGCAAAAAGTAGTGGTGCCGGAAACAGGGAGTCCAAGCCTTCCCCTGAAACTCTAGATTTGGACATTGCTGCCTCTTAGGAGTTAGTTTTGGATAAAAATATTTGGTCCTGGTGACCTTTCCATTTTTGATTCCAAAGCCACAGACATTCATCATCACACACTTCACATGCTTCTATTCATTAAGGGACACACTCCACTCTGCCTCCTACTCAAGAAGCCTTGGCACTTAGTTGCCATCTGTTTCTTCCAGCAACTATCCAGATGCCCTCCAAGGTCCAATTTATAGAAAAAGGTTAAAGTACCTAAAACCTACAGCATTTAGCTGAAGAAAGCCTCAATAGTAATTATGGGAAGCAGGGGCAGCTTGAGGTGGAGAAGAGATGGGCATGACTTACTAATGTCTGAAAAGCTATAAACCTCCAAAGGAACGGGACTTGAGGAGAATTTTCAGCAGGGAGGCCATGGGGCAAAGGAGCCATGGCTGAGGGATCAAAGGAGAAAGGGAACATTGAAGTCAAACATCAGGAAGTACCTCTTGGTCAGGAACTCTGTTTTGCTAGTGATGGTCTGCCAAAGGAGAGAGCCCCACTGGAAGCATAAGGTGCATTAAGATCAAATTAGTTGAGAGCCAGAGATTTTTTTTTTTGGAGGGGAGTGAGTCTTTGAGGTGGTTCATGGGAGGGCTGAGCTGTATGTTTTGGAAGTATTTCCTCTTCAGACTTCTTTACTATTTGGGATTTACTGGCCAATTTCCCAGATGTGCACATGTTCCTGTCAATGTGCCAATATCATAAAGGCAGAAGGGACAAGAACACCAAAGCCAGGCTGGTCAGTTGCTTCAACTATAGAAGTGATGGTCCTACAGCCTACAAAACAGAATGCCTCAAAGTAGAGTGCCCCAGTTTCTAGGTGGTGGGATTCTCAGAGAGGATTTTTGTTTACCATCCTCAGAGAATTATGTATCAAATGTAAGGGACCTCCAAATCAGAGAACATAGGGAGGGAAGAAAGGCAGGATTTTAGGACTGGTATCCAAGCCTAAGTTTCTGTTATATGTCCTGAAAGACTTTGAGGGCATTTATAATGTTCACTGGATTTGGGGAAGATCTTAACATAATTGGCAAAGTGATCTGACCCTAGGGTAGTCCAGCAGAGATACAGCTAGGCTCTGATCTCATGAGCATTTTGTTTTTCACTTTATCTGATAAACCACTCAATAAAAACTGACTGGATTAAACTATTTCATTTCATCAAACTGATATTTCCTATACATTAATTGCATTCCTGCATAATATTAGCATAGTTTTAGGGCTTTGGTCCCTCCAAACATCTTTGGTTAGATAAAGAGATCTTCAAGTGCCTTACACTTATTTGAGAATAATAGAATTATAGAAAAGGAGAGCAGTTTTAGGTAGAACATGTTCAATGCCTTCAGGCAAAAACAGTGTGCACAGAAGACAAAAGGATTTAGGAAAAGGGGAACATCTCTTAAGCAGAGGTCCTAGTGGTTCTGGGAAAATGACTTAAGGAACAGGAATGAATTGGATCTCATGACAGAGAAGAGTTAAAGATCATGAAATGCTGTGAATAAGTATTATAGTCAAAAGAGGTTGTGTCTGTCATTATCTTTGAGCATTCTCACTATCTCAAAACTTGAGCTAGCCATACAGCTCACTCTCTCCTCTATCTTACCAGTTCTTCACTTGGTCTTAGCCAAAAGGCCGAAGCGATGCATCTCATCAGTTCTTATGGGCTTTACTTTGCGCTATTCCTACTAACTGAGCTTTGTACTTGTTTTCTGGTAGGGTTTCCCCCTCCTTTTGATTTTTTGCTTTGTACTTGTTATTCCCACTGACTGTGTGCTTGTTTGCATGGCCCGTTCCCTCATTGGATTCAGGCTTACCCAAGGGTCTTCTCGTAAAGGGTATTCCTACATCTTTCACTCTCAAGACGGTACCTCTTTTTATGCCATCCTTCTCTATTCCCATGTCTGCCTGTTTTTCTTCATTTCCCATGTCACTACCTTACCTTCTATTGCTAATTTTTTTGTTCAGGTTTTTTTTTTTGTTTCTCTCTTCTATGCATTTGTTCTCTTCTATCCTCAGGGATAGGGACTTTGTTGTATATATTTCTGTATACAACAGAATACAATTTCTGTATAGATCCTGGAGAGAACTTCGGTAATCATGGGATCTGTGTTGTAGGGAAATATAAGATGTGTGGGACCAAGAAGAGGGGGTTCCCATCCTCCCTGGGGCTTGAAGTGAATGTAGGGACATTATGTGCAATTATCTCAAAATAGATCAGGGGCAGAATTTGAATGCCAGACTGAATTTTATGCTGAAATGACCAGAACAGTGCACTCTGAAGACTACCTTAATAAGCTTTGTAGGCTGGATAGGGATGTTGGAGATTAGGAAATAATAAACTCCTCAAATATTTAGGGATATGGGAACTAGGAATGATACTAAATACTGATGAAACAGAAAGAAAAACCTGTTGGTAACTCTACTGTTCCCGAAGATAGAACTGCCATTTGAACTGCCCATCATTCCTTATGCCTGGAACATAGGAAGGATAGAGGAGAATGACAAGAGATGAGACTTGTGAAGGAGGTGGTAGGGGGCTCATGGACATCTGGCAGGCCAGTTAGAGAGTCTATGATTTTCCCTGAAGGCCCTGTGAGGATAATCCATTGGCAACACGTCATTTCCTTAAACAGCTTGATTGATGAGGGTTATTTGACTGGCCAGGAATGTTTCTCCTTCCTCCCTCATAGTTCAGTATGCATTCTTTCTAAAGTCATATGTTCAAGCAAAGAAGATGGATGACCTCCCTGTTAGAGTAGTGCTGTTCTTCAGCAAAGAATATGGAATGATGGTGTTTCCCAACAGAACCTTCATTCCAGTGTTTCTTGAACTTCACCATGCATCAGAACCATTTGGAAAGTTTATTAATATCCCCATTGCTGGGTTCCACTCCAGAATTCCAGTCAGTTGGGAAGGGCAGGGAAATGTGCATTTTTAACCAATTCTCAAGAGTTGTTGATGTGCTGATTCAGGGACCATACAGGAGAACAATTTCTTTATTCTTTGAGTCTCGTCTATTTAAGGCATCAGGTAAATGTGATCTTTTAAGGGAAAAATATCCAGAGAGAGTCATTAGGCATATAGAGGGATGCATAAGGATTCATCATGTCTGTATGGATGGCTCCACTGGTTACCGTTGGCACCTCAGGTCTGTTGGGGAGAGGGCAGGGAAGCTCAGAACAGGAAAATAGGATCATTATTTTTTTAAAATTTTTTATTATACCACCGTGAAACATACAATTACAAAGGTGTTCATAAATGGTTCTTGGTAATACAGTATTCCAGCACCCATCCCTCCACCAGTGCCCCATTTCCACCACCAATGTACCCCCACCCCCTCCCACCCACCCCCAGGCTGCCTCAACAGCAGGTAGCCCTGTTTCCTCTCTTTCTCTCTCTGTCTCTGCATCTCTCTCCCTCTTGTTTTACACATTGTGGCTAGCCCTGCAGATATTTAGAGTTTATCACTTAAGTCTCTTTGTGTATATTCAATGGTGAGTCTTAATCTGCCATTACCATTTTACACATTTAGTAAAACACTGGTATCTATTTATATCCTATTAATGAATGCAGTCATTCTATATCTGTCCTTTTCCTTCTGACTAATTTCACTCAGTATGATAGTCTCCATGTCCATCCATTTGCAGGTAAATTTCATAATTTCATCTTTTCTGACAGCTGCATAGTATTCCATAGTGTAGATGAACCACAATTTCTTTAGCCAGTCCTCTGTTCTCGGGCATTTAGGTTGTTTCCAGATTCTAGCTATAGTGAATAGTGCAGAGATGAATAAAGAAGTACAGATAGTGCTTCTGCTATGTAAAACAGGATCATTATTATTAAATTTCAGAACTCCTTTGGCAGTAAAGGAATTTATTTATATAGTAAATAAATAGGGGCCTGAGCAATAGCCCATCGGGTAGGGCATTTGCCTTGCACGCGGCTGGCCTGTGCTGGCCTGGGTTCGATCTCCGGCATCCCCTATGGTCCCCCGAACACCACCAGGAGTAATTCCTGAGTGCAGAGCCAGGAGTAACCTCTGAGCATCACCGGGTCTGACCCAAAAAGCAAATATATATATATATATATATATATATATATATATATTATACACACACACACACACACATATATAGCATTAATATATTATAATCCTTTTGATTTACTATATATAGATTTATATGAATATATAGTATTTATTCTACAAAAACAAATAGAAAGCCATTCAAGTTCACATTTAAAGAGTCCTATTCAC
Organism: Cryptotis parvus; assembly: GCA_021461705.1. Taxonomy (NCBI): domain Eukaryota; kingdom Metazoa; phylum Chordata; class Mammalia; order Eulipotyphla; family Soricidae; genus Cryptotis; species Cryptotis parvus. The sequence goes on along the minus strand of JAJIBD010006615.1, from coordinate 101,862 downwards.
ATCAGTGACTAACATTTATGGACCATGTATTGAATGCCAGGCATTGAATCTATATAATTGCATTTAATTCTTACATCAGTTCTCTGAAGAATGGCATTATTATGCCATTTTACAGAAAAAATGAGTGTAGGTATAGAAAGCAACACAGGGCAGGAGTGACAGTGGGTAGGTAGAGCTCTTGCCTTACATGTGGCCGGCCCAGGTTAAATCCTTAACATTCTATGTGGTTCCCTGAGTCCATCAGGAGTGATTCCTTACCACTGAGCCAGGAGTAACTACTGGGCACTCCTAGACGTAACCGATTACTGACATAGTTAGTATTTCAGCTCAGGGACTTTAACTTCAGAAATTATACTTTTATAAAGTTCTTCAGTAAGGGTACTATTGGGATTCTCATAACTATGTTCAAGTAAGTGGGAACTAAAATTCAGGCAGATCACGTGGGAGTTAATGCTTGAAACTGTAATGGGCCCAATTTAGTTTTTCATGCCTATGTGACAGGTCGTATTGAGATGTTACTGGTACCCACTCGAGCAAATTGATGATCTACAGGAAGACAGTGATACAGTGATGGCTTGCCTTTGTTCTAATCAGCCATTGCCAAGACATTATATGGTAAAGAATCTAGCCCCGTATACCTGACTTTCTAGTGGGTCCAAGAAAACCCCTTATATGGGGTTATGTATAAGTAGCAAATTTCTTTAGAAGGGAGTCTGTATTAAGTGAAAACTCCACTATCTAGTTGAAGCATTTTTTGTCCTACTGAGCAAATATCATTACAAGCTTTTCTAAATAGGTCTGAGGGCATCTGTTAATTATTTTGGTCATGTCCATTCCCAGCATCCTTTCTTTCAGATCAACATTTTGTTGGTTTATTTTTTCCTTTGGTTTTGTAGCCACACTTAGGTTGGGAGGGGTTATCATATAGGATACTGGGGATTGAACCCAGGTAGGCTGTGTACAAGACAACTGCCCTACCCATTGTTCTATCTCTCCAGCCCCCCACTTACCAACATTTTGCATCAGCTACCTATTATTACTCCAATCTTTAAAATCATTATGTTTGGTTTTATATCTTTGAAAACAATTTTTTTCCTAGCTCCACATAGTGATCTAGTTTTCCCTTGGTCAACATTTTTTGTTTGTTTGTTTTGTTTGGGAGGCACATCCAGCAGTGCTCAGGAATCACTGAGGACTCTGCTCTCAGGGATCACTTCTGGAAGAACTCTGGTGATTATATGGGGTGCTAGGGATCGAACCTGGGCCTGTCCTGTACAAGGCATGTGTCCCAACCACTGTACTATCTCTCCAGCTACATGATAGCTTTTCTTTATATCCACGGTCAGTTCTAAAATATCTCTGGGGAGATGTTCAGAGGAGAAAGGAGTTTCTATGTTTATCTAGAATGGTCTATCTATTCTAAAGAATTATTATCTGATGAACTCTGAGACCTAAACTTGCGCCTTAAAAAAAGTCACCTCTAGCTCCCTGCTTCTGTGTATGGTTCACTACTATTTTCAGTGCATCGTGATCTGAAAAGATAGTCGACACAATTTCAATCTTTTTTTTGACTGGATAAAAGAAACTGGGTACATCTACCGATGGAATACTATGCAGCTGTCAGAAAAAATGAAGTTATGAATTTTGCTATAAATGGATGGATATGGAAAGAATCATGTTGAGTGAAATTAGTCAGAAGGAAAGGGAGAGACATAGAATGACTGCATTTATTTGCATGGCTAAATTACTAGGTGATCTTACCAAAAGTGGAAATTACCACAAGCGGGTGGGAGTCAGAGGTTGGTTTAGATAGAGAAGGAACATGAGTGAATAAATGTCTAAAGTTCTGATGCTAACATAGAACTGAGCATTAGGACAGACAAAAAATGCAAATGATGGCTTCAAGTGTCGTAGTCAACCCACAATGTGGGGAGAAGGAGGAGAGAGAGAGGAGAGAGAGAGGAGATAAAGTACCTGCCATTTAGGCGGGATGGGGGGCGGGAAGTGGGGACATTGGTGGTGGGAAATGGGCACTGGTGGAGGGGGGGTTCTGGAACACTGTGTGACCAAGAACCCCCAAGTGTGAACAACGTTGTAATTGTATATCTCACGGTGGTATAATAAAAATGTTTAAAAAAAAAAAAAAAAAAAAAAAAAAAAAAAAGTCACCTCTAGGGGCCGGGCGATAGCCCAGCAGGTAGGGCGTTTGCCTTGCATGCAGCCGGGCTGTGCCGGCCTGGGTTCAATCCCCGCATCCCATATGGTCCCCCAAGCACTGCCAGAAGTAATTCCTGAGTGCAGAGCCAGGAGTAACCCCTGATTATCGCTGGGTGTGACCCAAAAAGAAAAAAAAAAGTCACCTCCAACAAAGGGATAAGTGGTGGGCATATTCACTAAAGTAAGTGTGTGTGTGTGTGTGTGTGTGTGTGTGTGTGTTATGTGTTGGTTATCTTGTACTATTGCTTGTGATGAACCTGAGAAGCCAATGTGGCAGTGAGGTAACTGAAATAGGAACAGTGGAGAACTCTGTGTCTGTAATTATTTTTTATCTAATATCTGAAGTAAAATGATCTCCTACCCAGGGCAGGGCTGAATTTCATGACACAAAGATAGGTATATCTATGTGGTGGGGCGACAACAAGGTCTCTTTTAGACTTTGATGTTGATTTTTCTTATGTTTAACAGACTCATGAAAGCTAAGAGAATCATCCAAGTTCCCTGGGAGTCTTTTGGAAAATATCCATAGAAACCGTATAATATCCCAGTTGAGCCAAAGTGTAGGAGACAAATGTAATTTTTTGCATATGGAGAGAAAAGACGCTATAAAATTGCCTAGATAAATTGCTTATGAGTTGAGTGATAAGGAGAACATACCACCAAGACAGCTCTAGACCATAGAGAGAATAAATAATCAAAATGAAAAGGGAAGAACAGGAAACAAACACCAAGAATGAAATGACTATCAGGACCCAAGGAATAATTTCAAGGTCCAGCCAGGAAGAACCTCCTTGCTGCTGACCCCAGGAATATAGCTTGTACTTTGATCCGAGTGTACAAAATTAATGTAAAACTGCCAGAAAATTCTCTTCCATATCAGTATAGAAACTCTTGAGGACAGGACTCTTTGTCTTTTTGCTAGCAGTAGATGCTCCAGAGTCTAAAGTGATGCTTGAAGGTTGTTACTTCATAAATATTTGATGAATGAAGCACCTCCAACTACAAGGAAGTGGGGGAAGAGATAGGATTATAATTATTGTCATCATTATATTGTTGTTGTATTCTATTAGTTTTGGACCACCACTAGCAGTGCTCAGAAGCTACTCTAGGCCCTCTGCATTGGGGGTCACTCCAGACATGCATTCCCAGAGATGGCACTCGGGATTCCCACATGCATAGCATGTGCTCCAGCCCTTTGAATCAGCTCTCTAGCTTCTGGGCTCATATTAATTTTAAAGAAAGGTAAAGTTGTGATTTTTTTTGTGATTTTTCTCAGCTATATCATGCATGCTCCTAAATTGCTTCCAAAGTGCCTTCAGCTTTATTTTTATTTATTTCTATTGATTGAAGTTCTGTGATTTACAATACTGTTACTGGTGGTTTTCCATGCACATATTTCAATATCATACCCATCACTAATGTACCCACCTCCCTTACCCAAAGACCCCAATGTCTCCCCTTTCAACTCCACCAGTAACTCAGTTGTGTGGACAGAGGCAAGGGCAGCAAAAACCAAAGAAAACAAATGGGCCTACATCAAATTGAAAAGTTTCTGCACAGCAAAAGCAATATGCTAAAATGGGGCTGGAGTGATAGCACAGCGGGTAGGGTGTTTGCCTTGCACACTGACAACCCGGGTTCAATCCCTGGCATCCCATATGATCCCCTGAGCACCACCAGGAGTAATTCCTGAGTGCAGAGCCAGGAGTAACCCCCTGAGTATTGCTGGATGTGACCCAAAAAGCAAAGAAAAAAAATTAAAAAGAAAAGATCGCTTGATCACTTGATCACTTGATTCATTCAAATCAATGAATAATAGGATATTATTCAAACGAATAATTATTCAAATGGATATTATTCAAATGAATGATATTATTCATTGAATAATAATAATTATTCAATGAATAATATCCTATTATTCATTGATTTGCTCGAGTGGGCGCCAGTAACATTTCCATTTGACCCTATCACGTGCCAGTGTAGCACAATGGCATCTGGTTGCTTCAGGAATATGAAGAGCCTCAAACTGTTTGCTCAGGATCTTGACGAAGAAGTCTGACCATCTCGTAGGTGGGCTGCCACGTGATCTTTTGACATTCTGTGGGTTCCAGTCGGTAACAGCTCTAGTCCAGAGGCTGTCTCCAAATCGCATTATATGTCCAGCCCATCTGATTTTCGATGCCTTGGCAAGCCAGATAGCGTCCCTGACTCAGGAGCAGCGATGGAGGTCGGAGCTCCGGATTCCTTCTCTCACTTGAGTGAGGCATGATATTCCAAGCATGCCTCTTTCGATTCCTCTTTGGGAGACCCAAATAGCATTCTCATACTGCTTTCATAGGGCCTAGGTCTCTGAGGCGTATGTTAATGCAGGGAGAATGGTGGAGTCAAAGAGATGTGCCTGGAGCTGGAGGTTCTTTGTCTTTTTAGCTATTTCTTCGATGCTTTTGAAGGCATTCCATGCCACTCTCTTCCTCCTGCGCAGCTCAGGTTTTAGGTCATACATCATGTTGAGTTCTCGACCTAGGTACTCATAACTGCTGCATTCAGAGATGTTTGTTCCATTGAGAGTGAATGGGGCCTCTGGAACTAGTTCATTTTTCATGAACATAGTTTTGTTGAGATTCAGCTGTAGACCTATCTTCCCACATTCTCGGTCAAAGTCAGCCAGCATTTGTGCCGCTTGGCTAATGTTTGGTGTTATTAGAACGGTGTCACCAGCGAAGCAGAGGTGGTACAGTTGCCGACCATCTATCTTCACTCCCATTCCCTTCCCCCAGAAAAAAAAAGAAATAAGTTAAAATAAAAAAGATATCTACTGAATGGGGAAAATGTTTGCATCCCATACAGAAGATAAATGGCTAATTGTCAGGATTTATAAAGCACTTACAAAAACCAACAACAACAAAAGTGCCTTCAGCTGTAACTGTGTATTTTCTCTGAGTGTGTATGCCGAGATACAATAGGTAGGGCTGGATGAATGTCCTAAAGGAATGACAGGAAAGAAAACACCACTCTTAGTAGTTCTGCTTTTGAAGAAGAAATCAGCCAAATGTGCACAATAATAGTTGAGGGTCTTTAGTCTCATTTACAATAAAGGCATTTGCTTCTGCTTTACTAGAAGCTGAGAGTCAGATGTGGGAAACTCATGCTGCGCAAGGCAGCAAATAGGGGCTGATATTTCTGTATTCGGGATATGGCAGGGGAGGCACCTAGGAGTCCTCCTAGTGTTTAGGGATAGGAGCGCTCCAGGAAGGCTTGAGAACTCCCTAAAGAATCAGTGACAGGTCTTCAGAGGAGGAAGAGGTCAGGAAGGTGGCCCTCGCCAGGAAGGAGCCCAAGTAATAGATTCAAAGCAGGTGCCATAGGAGACCAATGGGCAGTGCCCGGTGACTGACCTGAACAGGAGAGGAGAGAGGTTGCTCTGCTGAGACTGGCGTGGTCCGGATGCGCAAGTTCTCACCCATCACACTAGTCAGTACTGATTCTTTCCTTGGTGTTACACACAGCAAAATGACGAGATTATTATGTGGTTCTAAGAAGTTCCAAAGGCAGCAATTTCATAGTTCAAGGAGTTCAGAGAGAAAACTAGAAGCATGGATTTTGGTCTTTTTGAGGACAATCATTTTGCATTGGAAATTACCCTAAATTTTGTAAGATAACAGAAATTTTTTAAAAATATTTTTTAATTTATTTATTTTATTATTATTAATTATTTTTCTTTTTGGGGGTCACACCTGGCGATTCTCAGGGGTTGCTCCTGGCTCTGCACTCAGGAATTACTCCTGGCAGTACTTGGGGGACCATATGGGATGCCGGGAATCCAACCCAGGTTTGGCCATGTACAAGGCAAACGCCCTACCTGCTGTGCTATCGCTCCAGCCCGATAATAGGAATTTTATAATAAACTTTAACCATTCTGGAAGTCTGGGGACCAGGTCTAATTTTGATTTCATAACTCAGAGTTGTAGAGGTTTCTTTGTTGCACCAGGCTCCCGAGTAACCTCAGACCAACACTTTGTATCAGAAACCCATGTACTTATTTAGACATGGCACACATTGTTTTCCTGGCGGAAAGAGCAAAAAAAATTATTTAAAGTACCAAATGAAAGCTGGCATAAATAACATATCTGATGTTCCTTTTGCCAGCTATTATAATAATATTTAGTGCCTATTAGGCAATGGGTAAGCATGAAAAGTCTCAACAGTTTTGTGGGGTTCAGTTATTACCCTCATATTAGAAATAAAGACATGGGAGCACAGAGGGTTGATAAAACTTGCTCGTAATCTCTGGACTCACTTCAGTGCTTTGTTGGAGTTAGGCTTAGAGAGTCTGGCTCTGTGGTCTTGTCTGGGCCTGCTGGTCCCACACAGCTCTCCCATACATAGTCCAGGGATGTGCCAAGCTCCTAATAAGGTATTGATGCTGCTGGCAGAGTAGAGCAGGTTTCTCATGCTTCTGTTCAATGGCGTGGCCCTTTCTCTGTGGCACCCTGGGCTCACCTTACAGATAGCCTTCTGGGAAGCAGAGTTATTTCCCTGCGTTTGAAATTCAGTTACCTGTCTTTAGGGACCAGCTCTGTCACAATCCATCAGCATTACTTTAAGCTATTCCCTTATCTTCTCTGGGACTCAGTCCCTCAGTCACTGATAGTAGGGGGCTTGGGGGAGACACATTAGTGATATCTAAAAAAGTTTAGCTTCATCAAATGTCAAACTAATGATTTTCTCTCAGTTTTCATACATGCGTCTGTTTATCCCCCAGATGAAAAGCAACCCCTAGGCTGTACCTTCCCCTCCTGGAGCTTTTTTTCTTTGGGGGTGGGGGGAATTTCTTGTTATTGTATTGATTATCTAGAACATTAGTCTTAACAGTTTTTGAACCACACCTTTGAGTACGTTACTCTAAATACATGAAATTGCTCTCTGTAAATTATAGAGCTGCTGTACTATTAAGCTATATAAAACACACCAGAAATGGAAATTTTTAGAAAATGAGATAGAGTCTAATATTTTCTTCTCTCAGTGAGTCATCTTATGTATGTCTATCCCTGATGTCATGGGGAGGACTCACAATTCTCATTTCCTTGCTCTCGTTACTAAACTCTTCACTATACCCAAAAGAGGGAGACTCTGCCCAAATTTTTTGAGCATTAACTCCTTTGTCACTCATTCTTTGAAGTATGAAATCTCTGTAATGTGAAATGCTGAGCGTCCAGAGATCATAAGAACAATATCAGGCATTGTCTCTGCTCTTAGAGCATAAAGGCTAACTCTGATTTTTCTCCACTTGATCTGGTTGGAAGTCTAGTATGCAGGAGCATACTGTAATTTTTTATAAGTATTTTATTATACCACTGTGAGATATACAGTTACAAAGATGTTCATATTTGGGTTTTGGTCAAACAGTGTTCCAGCACCCAACCCTCTACAGGTGCCCATCTCCCACCACCAATGTCCCAGGTTCCCTCTCCCTTCCCCAGCCTGCCTCCATGGCAGGTTCTTTATTTCTTTCCCTTTCTCTCTATCTCTTTCTCTTTTCTTTCCCTTCCAGACTATGGATTACAGAACATACATTAAAGGGTTATCATGTGTATCTTTTTGCCTGTGTTTAATGCTCAGTTCTAGGTTGGCATTAGTACCCTCGACAATTGTTAGCACACTGTTCCATTTTCTCTGTCTTACCTAGCCTCCTGACTCCCACATGTTTGTGATAATTTCCACCTTTGACAAAACCTCCTGATACATGTTTCACTTGACCTTGGATATTGGTATCATACTATATACATATATATTTATTTATGTCAGAGCATACTGTAGTTGTAGCTGGAGGTGTGTGTTACACTATAGTGCATAGGGCAGGGCCAGATCAACTAAAAAAGGCCAGAATCTGAGGCATACACACTTGATCACTTGACATCCCATTATTCGTCGATTGCTTGATTTGCAGTAATGTTACACATATGAACCATAAAGTCACACCACACTACACAGTGAGTTGCCAGCATAGGGGAGACTGGTGATTAATGAAACACACTTACAGAAAAGACCAATCATGGTGATCTTGTAGTGTCTTGGGCCATGATCTTGGGATACAAAGTAGAACAGAAGTCTAACTCCTCATCAGTCTGTCCTGGATCACAGTGGATGCTGGACTTCTGGACTTCAGCTCCACAGACACTCTCTGTCAGTGGGTAAGACCCACTTAGAAAACAGTAGGCTGTAAATCAGCCCCATGTTTCACTGAGAATTTGCCAAGCTGGCCAAGGTTGCATGGTGTGGCTTATCACTTAAGGTGGGTGACTTTTTCTTGTACAGCTATTTAATAAGCACCAAATTAGATAAAGTTTCCTTGGTTCCTATGCTCTCTCCAGACACAAACAATTAAGCACATCCTGCTGAAATGACAGTGCTAGGGAACCTGGCTTTCCTGTGCTGATCATCTAGTTTTCTTGCCCGCCGGGCAAGAAATAGGAGACACTATTGAAGCAGTGTGGAAAAAGCTTCCTTAAACCTAGAACATTTTCCTGTCCATCATCTAGTATATTCAGAAATGATTTGTAACCAAAGCACTAGGATGATTTTAAAATATTAATCAAAGAGATGACTTCACGTTTTCCCCAGTCCTTTTATTAAGCATCAAATATTCGAAGAGAATCTAGGAGATATTCAGAAGAGAATCTAGGAGATCACAGCTCACGAAACTTTTTCTGGTATTGTAAAATTCCTTTCTTTTTTTTTTTTTGCTTTTGGGTCCCCGGCTGCTCAGGGGTTACTCCTGGCTCTGCCTCAGGATTACTCTGGCGGTGCTCGGGGGGCCTTGGGATCGGGGGACGCCGGGCCGCCGGCCCGGCCGGCGTAGACGCCCTACCGCTGGGCTCCCGCCCCCAAATTTCGCTTTCAAATTGAGATCATCAGCAACACCCCCCCCCCGCCCCCAGCTTCTCTGTGACTGCAGTAGAGTTATTCCATGCCTCAGGTGAAATTTGAAGAATAAGACCAGAGCTTGTTGATTTTGTGTTTTATGAGAATTCACCTTCCTTCTTGAGTATGCACAGATCATATGAGACTAACATAGCATAACTGAGTCAGAACTTGACCAGACTGTGAGCAGTTCTCCCAGAAGTTGTCAGCAGCACTGTGTGTGTAACCCATTATAACCTCTGACCAGCTGGCATTAGAGACAGTAATGGGCATGGAGGAACTCTATATAATAATCTCTATCTTTGGCCTGCTGACACACATTCTTGCCATTCTAAGTGTGCCTAGAGTGTGTGATAGGTTATATGTAGGAAATCTTGAAAAACACGTACACTGGTAACACTGACTCTCTGTGAAGGCTGTACTGGCTGATCCTTACTGAAATGAGATGCCAGTGGAAAGGGACAGAGTGCTGGGAGGGGGCAGGGAGTGCAGGTTGATCCCTGAGGGACCAATTGTGGGGCCAGGCAGTGGATTGCACCATCAGGACAAGTATCTGGAAGGCCAAAGATTCATGCGAAAGCAGGTGACTTCTGTTGACAGGTTGCCATTCAGACCCAGTAAGGAGGAGAAAGGAAGTCCAGAAACCGACATGACAGTGCCTCTTGGATTGGATGAAAATATTGATTTTTTTTCCTAGTTGGAATTTGACAGGGTCAGTTCATGTCTGGGTTTTCAGCACTTAATACAGGGCCCTTTTGTCTTGGGAGGCGGCTGGACTGGTTTTTCCTCCAGGCAGGTGCACAGAGGGCGTTTATTGTAGCCTGAAACACAAACATCAAGCCCCTAGGCCCTGATCCATCCACTCTCCAGCGTGGCTCAAGGAAATAAAGTGAACAATGTCTCTTGTAACAGGCGAGCACTGCAAATGCCACTCCTGAATGAAATATTTCTTAAAACTTTGTATCCGTAACTTGATCGTCTCTTAAAACTTAATTATATGTCAGGGAAAGGGAAGCTATTGGCTCCTCCAGCTGTCCAGGTTGAACCAAGAGCACACAATGGAGCATATCCGATTCGCGGCCTTACTTAGGTAATCAGATTAATATCTCTCGAATTGAATTTACCCTTTTGATACGGAGTCTTTCAGCTGCCTTGTTTCACATCTCAAATTCTGACAAAGCTGCGCCGGCCTTTGAGTAATTTCCCTGAAATCTATATGTGGGAAGCCTGTGCTCTTTCGAGCACTTTTTGGGACTTGTACCAATTAAATCTGTTTCTGGCACACTTTTAATGACATACTTTCCCCTGAGTCAACAACTGCTCCAAAATCTGAGGTCATTTGTTTAATTTAAAAGCAAAGGTTATGAAACAACCATTTCAGGCTTCACCAGCCAAACCCTGTGGCTTTGAAAAGGGTGATGAGATGGGGAAAAGGCTAATAAACTGGAATTCTTAAACACAAAATAAATTAATTACCGCATTTCTGTGAAATAGGCATCCCAGCAGGTTTGCCCACACCCTGCCTGCCAACCTTGCCATCCCTTTCTTTTGAGACACATCTTCTGGGGTTTTAGACTCATGATTGAAGTTCACTCTCTTGCTGTTGTCTTGCAAAATAAACATCTGGACGGGATTTTTGTCAGCTGGAGTTGAGAGGGAACTGTAAATGATGCAGTGATTTTTTTCATCCTTATTAAATGTATTTATAGCTAGTCTGAAGCCAGGAAACATGTTTTTAAATGGCTAGAGCCCTTGATTGGGGGTTCTCGAGGAACAGACAGTGGATGGTATTTTTTTCCCCCTGCTGTTTTCTAAATAATATCAAGGGTAGAATTACAGAATTCTCCATTTGGGCATTTCTTTTCCACTAGAGGACATTTTATTAGGACGTTTTCTGCATTAGCATTCTTCCATTGTTTAAACTTACCCAATCAATATCCCTTCCTCTTTGTCAGTGAAAGAAGAGGGAATATAGCTGGCAACATTTCCGAATAACCCACAGTGACGTAAAATCAACTTCTAGTGGTTTCAGATATGAGCCATTGGCATAGGTGTTTTGTGTCCCCCAAAGAACACAACTTGAGTTGCATTCCCACCTGTGCCACCTAGCAATTTCGAAAACCATGAATTTGTCAAGTCTTTATGAAACACATTTCATTTTCTCATTATCTGAGATAATAAAGGACTCTACAAGAGGCTTACTAAAATAATTCAAAAAACCAATATGCTGGGTCCCTGGTCCCAGGGATTTAATAATTGATCCTGATTAAATAACAATGCCTTGTGGCTTAAATAACTATTTAAGAAACAAAACCTTCTAGAAGAGACTGGATCAGAAGATGATTTTTTCCACTTCAGTCCTTTGCCATTCTATGATTTGAGATGAATTTTTTTATATTTTCTTCCATTGTCATTAAAAAAAAAAATGAAAAGGGGGTGGGAGAGGCTGCTTTGGAATGAGGTTTGCTTACCCACAGGCACTTTCTTCTCCAGAGAAGAGAGTGCTCTGCTTCCTGCCACCCAAGTCAGTCGTCCTCAGCCCGAACAATGGAGCTTAATGTTCTCCATCTTGCTGAGGGTTAGTCTCTGTTGTTATGAAAGTGAATTGAAGCCAAATGCACTTTCTATTGGTAACACTGCCATTGATCTCGGTCATAGACAATAGGGAGAGGGAAGGCTCTTAGGAAACAGAGTGAAAAGATTCTTGTCCCGTTTCAGCCCCTGGATCTACGGACAGGACTTCGATGCAGCAACTCCCTTCTGAGATGTTCCTGGGCCACTTGAAGATTGTTATTCCATATTTAGTCATTAGAAATGTTCACAGATTATTCCATGAATTATCTTTCTAATGGGCTAGGAAAGCTATTCTTACAGCAGGACCCTTCATTAACTAAGAGAGCCATAAAGATAGCTCATTTTCTCCCCCAAGAAAGGCAGCTCTGTTTCATCTGTCTGATAGGAAGTGTCTGAGACAGAGCCACTTCATCAAATGTGGGTGTTTTCTGACCATTTTCCACTCACTAGATCGAGGCACTCACTGGCAGCCAACTGAGGCATAGAAATATCAGAACTCATGACCAACATCACCAGTTCAGAGCTCTAGATTAGAAACATTGAGACTCAAGAGTAAAAGTACATTCATTTTCAAGTTGGGAAGTGAAGAGATCACAAATAGGGCAGAAGGGCAATATATGAAGCCAGCGAGACATTAGTGTAGTCCAAGATCACACCACCAAATAGTTCCTGCTAGATTGAGCACTGGGGGTTGGGGAGGGTAGAGACAGGAGAGGCGATGGCTCCTAAACAGTGCTCAACACTAGGACAGCTCAATGCTGAGGCCCAAAAATCTGGTGCTGCTTGGGTCCTGCAGTGCTGGGAACTACTGGGGCCATCTTGGTTGTGCTCAGAGACCTTGTGGTGCAGGGAATTGAACTGGCGTCACCCACATGCAAAGCAAGCACCCCTCACCTCTCTTCTATCTCTGCCACCCTTGATTTAGTTTTTATATATGCAGATGAAACAGGGGGTGAAGGGAGAAAGCAATAGGTATGGAGTTCTCAGTCTACATTTAGAACTTCCACAATTTTTTGTTTTTTCTTCTTATCATCACCGTCATCATCTTTATCTTCATCATAGACATCCCTTTTCTTAACTCCACCTAAAGAAAACATTTTTTAAATGCAGTATGGCTTACTATAAAACATTCCAGCAAAGGGTCAATGCCAGATCTCTGCCTGATATGTGTCAAGGGAATTGACCCAGAGGTCCCCAAATCATAAGAAATGAGTATCACTGTCTTCCCATTCATCAACGATTTGCTCAAGCCGCCACCAGTAACATCTCCATATGTCCTGTCTCATGCAAGTAGAGTCCAGGGGGCACCTGCTTGCTCCAGGAACATAAAGAGCCTCAAACCATTCCATCAGGTCATGGGAATGAGGTCTCTAATTGTTACTGGTATTTGGCATATCAGATACGACACGGGTAGCTTGCCAGGCTCTGCCGTGCGGGTAGCGTACTCTTGTAGTCATCTCTAAGCCAGCATGTATTGATGAACCATGCAGTCGCAAGTGGCCGCTCGAGCTGGGCTGTGATAGGCTGGTCAGCTGGGTGGAGTTCTGACCAGGGGGAAGTCCGGATGTGGAAAATGGAGACCCTCATGGAGTGGGGGGTCGTCTGGCTTGTTGTGAGGCTCTGCTGGGGTGGCGGGCCAGGGCTAGAACCCGCCATCCCCTCCCGGGCACCTCGTGAGCGACGAAGAAATGAGTAATCATGGGAAATTATTGTGTTGATTTTTGGAGGATGTCCGAGACTATGTTGCTGTCTAAGGAACAGCCTTAGTTTTTCATCAATCAATTGCTTCATAGCTAGCTCCTGGGGAGGCTAAGGAAAATGTCTTTCTCTCTCTTGTATTAGATTTTCCTGTAGCATTTTAAGTTGGTGAAAGATCCTTTGCCCTTTCTCTTTAGGATGGAAAGGAGCACAACAAATATGGTGGGCCAGTTCCACCTCACCCTCAGGACCCCACACCTGATTTCCTCTTATTACCTTATGGAATTTTTAATGTTCTACTTTTTAAAAAATCCTTAATCTTTTATAAAGTCCTGGAGCCTGCAAGCCACACAATGTCAGTATCACAGCATATCAGGGAAGAACCTTCCAGCATTCTGTAGGTCTGACTGCTTGAGGTAGGACCAAATAGGCTAATGCAAGGGGAAATAGGTCCAGCTTTTAAAACCACATTGTGTCTTTATTTCTAAGGAAAGTTAGTTTTTCTAACACAAAATCAAATTCCATAAAGTAGGGCACAAGCTTTTTAAAAATAATTTGTTTCCAGCCCCTCTCACTTTTTCATTCTGAATCCTTGGCAAGCCATTGCACTTCCTTTCTGAGACTCCCCTAAGACATTGCAACCCTGGTAAACCACATCTGTGGAGGATTCTACCATGTTATTTTCTCACCAGATGTTTCTGTCTATCACCAGTGTATTGGAGATGATCCTTTTTTTTTTTTTTTTTTTTTTTGCTTTTTGGGTCACACCCGGCAATGCTCAGGGGTTTCTCCTGGCTCTGCACTCAGGAATTACTCCTGGCGGTGCTCGGAGGACTATATAGGATGGCGGGGATCGAACCTGGCCACGTGCAAGGCAAACGCCTTACCTGCTGGGCTATCGCCAGGTCCAGAGATGAACCTATTTAAAGAATGACCTTTTCTTTCACCTGCGTCTTACCTCCCAGTACACCTCATCTTTATGCAGATAAATCACAGATATATCTTTCAGAAAGTTTCTGTGAGTGAAGCATGTAGACTAGCATGTTTTTGCCAGGCCTACTTGTTAACTGCAGGTTCAATATATAATCTAGTAAAAAAAAGGGGGAGGAAGCATGACAAGCCAACAAATTTCATGTTAACAGAATACCCCTAGGCAGCTTTGTCTGAAGAAGAAATAATTATGAAAAACCTGTGGCCTTAATAAAAAGACCGTTGGGGAAGCAGGCAATGGCTGTGTTAAAGGCTTTTTATTTGAATATAGGAATGTGTCTTTCTCCCTCAACGCCTACAAATAGAGAATGATGTATGTCAAGAGAAAATTCAGGAAAAAAATACCTTTATTTCCAGGAAATCTGGCCACTGTGTTTCTACAGCCAGTGATAAATGCCAATGCCACTAGCAGTGGCTTAGGACATCCTGAATCGTTGCTCTTATGAAGAGCTTGCATTCTCTTTTCAAAAGGTATCCTGTTCTTACTGCAGTCCTCACGTAGTCTCAGTTCAAGATCATCTTCCCCCTCCCCTCTGTTGCCATGCTTAAAATAGCACTGTGCTGTTTAAAGACATCCATGCTGATGTCTTCTGGGGGCCAGGCAGGAGGGAAAAAAAGAAGGTAACTGGATATTAACCCTAAACATATGGTAATTCAACAGATTGACCCACTGACACTCCGCTCTGTTATTTCAACTCATGCTGTATAAATCAAATCAATATTATTTTGTTCATTTGTGGAGTCCGGGAGTGCCTTTCATCTACAAGGACCCAAGTCCATATTGCAGAGTAACACCATGCAGAAGAAATGCAGTGTTTAAATATATATACTATATAAATATTAAATATATATTTAAATATATATATATATATATATATATATATATCAGGGAAAGACTTTGTAGGCAAGGGCAAATTATAAATAGAGCAGCTGCTTCTGATTATAAAGATTGATTCACTCATTCCTCGCGGACTCTACGTAAAGAGAGGGAGGAAATTTTGCAGGGAGCAAAATGCAGTTCCCCAGAGCTTCGCTATTGCTTTGTATATTTGCAAGTTTAAAGGAGGACAGAGAACCAGCCCACTGTTCTGCTTTGCTACCATCTTCCAGTTTAAACCAGGTTGTAAACTGAAGTTCCACAGGCCAAGACTATTGCTTTACTTCTAGGCAGTAAAAATGTTCGTCTTCACACTCAGGCATCTCCCTCTGTCATAAATCTGTCGTAAATCTATTGTCATCTGAGGGTGTTGGATCAACACATACACCCCTTTCCCCTGAATCAAGGCAGGTGGATGTTGGGGGAGCAAGCCCACCATTTAAATAGTTTTCAAAGCCCAATTAAACTAGAGTATCTTCTTAACAGTTTCTTTGCATAGTGAATAGGTTTTGCCAACACATATATCAAGCTTTTACTGCTTCTCCTTTCCACTATCCTGTTCTGTTTGATTTACCTGGTGATGTCAGAGCCTTTCTCGCTGTAGAATTAGTAGAAGATAAAATGTTGCTAAGAGCAATTTAGATAATACCTAATAAATATTAGGAAATCAATGGAGGAGCTGCCCGTGGTTAACACAATAGCCTGATTCTAAGTATTAAGCCTGGACAGGAAATGCGAAGACCAGTTGGGCTAGCTCTGTTCAGAAGACCTTTGTTTGACCAGCCTCAGAAAAAGCTGTTACTAAGAGTGTCTTGAGAGTATCTTGAGAGTGAGGACCCGGAGCGTACCAGATGGGTGGCTGCTGATTTCCCACACTATGCATCAGCCACTAAATGGTTAGAACTTTGGAAGTTTAGAGGGAAGGGAGATGAGAGGAATTGTGAAGTTTCTGGTAGTTTCGTATTCAAAACACGCTTTCAGTTCCAAGCAGCTGATTGCAATTGTGATTGCTTGTACCTGGTGAATTCTAATATTCTGTATGGGAACGACACTGCCAGGGGTGGGGGGTACTTCCCATCTGCCTCCTTTGTGAATGTCTTCTTCTTTCAGTCCCTCCAAATGCGGGCCCCAAAGAGGGGTACAGCAGCTGAGTATCATGCTCTTGGGCCTTGGCCCAGACATGCATCTTTCTGGAAGGATGACTGAATCCTGTTCTTAAGTCTAAAGTTCCTCTTGATTAGCGGCTCCTTTTGTTTGTTGTTTTTAACGGCATCTCTGTCTTTCACGGGTAGCTTACAGGGATGTGTTTGAGAGCCCCTTCCAGCTGGGCTGCTGCCCAGCTCCCACCAGCTGAGTCGGGGATGGCTTCCCTTTAGTTCCGCTGCTGCCTCTGGACAAGAACTCCACTTCCAGCCCTGACCACAGTGGCCCTTGTCTGCTGTGCAAATTTGGCTCTGTTCTCCGGGTTTTCATTCTCCAGCCATCTGGGCATTTTGAGCACCCTCTTATCTCAGTACCTTGGCACTCAGGACCACATGCCATCCTATCATAGAGATGGAAACAAAGAAATCCTTCACGTCTGGCCTGCAGTTCCCCTGGAACCATCATAGGTTGAGTGACAGGGAGATTGTAGGGGTCGGGGATAGGTCTGGAGTGATGTAAATGATTTTGCTGATAGAAGGCGCACGGAATGGGGTGACAATAGCGGGGATTGTTGAGTTCCAGGGTTCCTAGTGACTAGTTTCTTCCTTTTCCCTTGGCTATTTTGCAATCAGAGCATGGAGCATAACGACTTCTGTGGCCTCTGGTTGCTCTCCTCCTCAGGCCTGGCGCCTATGCCTAGAGGCCAGCCAGTGCTATGTGCCATAGCAGCGTGTCTAGCTCCTACCAAGAGTTCTGTGTACATCAGCAGCTTTGAAAGCTCTTCCTTCCACCTCCTCAACTGCTGATTTGGGGGATTGGATCAGAGTCATTCACTCTTCAGAGAAGTGTCTGGAAAGATTAGTCCCAGAGTGCTGACAGCAAGTTTTTTATAATCATCCTGCCTAGAGAAAAATAAGCATTGATCAAAGGACAGTGCCACTGTCCAGTTTACTCCACGCCACTGTGTCTTCTCCTGTCCCCAAGCCCCCAGCCTCTGACCCTTGTGTGCTCTTTCTGGTGCCTCGTCATGCACAGACCTCTCTTGGAGAGATGGTCGGTGAGGAACTGGCCTGCCAAAAAAAAAAAAAATGCAGCCGAAAAGTCTTCAGCCTCTTCCTTTTAGACTTTAGTATTTAGGTGGGGTGGCAGCTCCCTGAACGGCAGATTTAAAATGCTTCCCTCTTTTCAGAGAATCTGATCTCACATTTGGCTGTGGATCATCTGGTTACTGGCATTCATTCATGTATTGGAAGCCCCAAGCTTCCACACACTTGGTTCTACGGAACAGTGTAATATTAACATGACACATCTTGATTATAGAGCCAAAAAGGGTGATGCAATCTCATTTCACACCAAAGTGGGCAGGTGCATTTATTCATGCTTTAATAGTTGAGGCAGCAGAGATGGGGAGAGTCAGAAACTCATGCAGGTTGTCCACTGAATCCAAATTTTAAACCTCCACTCTCTATGGCAGCCCATAGTGACCGCTGTCCTGTGGACCAGTGTCACCATAGCTTTCTCTCCTTCTGTACTACCCCCACCATCCGTTTACCAGAATGCAGTTAGTTTTCCGTAGAACACCTAAGGACACTGTGTGGGATCCCCAGAAGGCTATTCAGTCTTTGTCTCCTTTTAGGTACATACTTCAACAAGTAAGATGAGAGCTTAACTAAGAATATTTCACCGTGGCAGAGTTTGGCAAGCTACCCGTGTCGTATTTGATATGCCAAAACCAGTAACAATTATAGATCTCATTCCCATGACCTGAAGGAATGGTTTGAAGCTCTTAGCGTTCCTGGAGCAAGCAGATGCCCTTGGGCTCTACTAGCACCCGACAGGATGTATGGAGATGTTACTGGTGCCCGCCTGAGCAAATCGATGAACAACAGGAATACTAGTGACAAGTGACTTCAACCAATAAGATAACTCTCCATATGTAATATGAACTCCCTAGTTTTCAGTTTCTTTCCAAGAACCACCTACTGCAAAGTCTTAGTCCTCTAACAGACTTCAAAGAAGTCGTGGAGTTCAGACTGATCATTACCCTCCACACACATGAATGATGCACACACCATTTATGTGCCTGTAACCGAATGGGGAAGGGATACATATTCTCTCGCACAAACCGGCTCTACCACATGGTTTAGAATAAATGGCCGTTTTATTTCACATTAGGTAAAGAGACTTGGAGCAGCTTGGCAGCAGATCTGTGACTGGGTAATTAATCTAAGAACTATAGTTTTCCTCCACATAGGGAATTAAATACTCATCTAGGGTCAGATCAAAACGGGCCTTTTGGACTATCTGATCTTTCCAAAAGATCAGAAGATCTTTACAAAAGACTGGCTGGTTGGGCCAGTCTTTGCGTATCTGTCTTTGCATATGCTGCCCCAAGGCGTAAGCCTTAAAGCTTTAAAATTTTTTTGAGTGTTTGTCAATAATTAGGTTTACCAGCAATTGTAGTACATAACACCCAAAGTAAAACTTTACTTGGCTTTTCGTCCATTTTTCTTTTGCTTACCCAAATCACCAACTATCTGAGTGTTAAGAAAAGCTTATAGTTTCTGGGTTTTTCTGAATGAGAGCTCTATGGGTGAATCAGCTCTAACAGTGAATCAGCTCTGAGGCTCAATATGGCATTCTCTTAGGGCATTAACAAACAGTTTTCATAATCTTTCAGTCTTTTTTTTTTTTTTTGATATCTCATTGTGACCATTGGGATTCTGGAAGCTGTATTTTCCATCTGTAAAACAGAAAGAATCAAAATAAGGCCAGCAGCAAACATTAGTGTGAGCCATGTTGCTAAGATGCTACTTAAAGTATTTAAATTTTGGTAAAATCTGCATTTTCACCTGTTTTGGAAGGGAGAAGGGTTGATCTGAGTTACATACACTTCTTGTAGCTAATTATATCCCAGTAAACCTGTAAACAAAATTAACAGGCTAGGCAGCAACAGGGAAAACATCTTATTTTTCATTTTGACCTCCAAGACCTACTCTAATCCGTAGGGTGACTGTTCCTCATTATTCAGGAAATGCCCCCACCCCAGACACGACATATAGCCACACTGAACTGGACAAATAATGTATCTGTTTGGGGAAACTGGTTAGAATTTACCAACCTGGCACCAATTATGTGCTCGTCAAAGAAGTGTTTCTCAAAACATAGAGAGGCTCTAGTGAAAATCTATTGGTATTTTGATGGAGGCCTTCAGAGATACTTTTAAAATTTGAAACCATTCCTATGGCAGGCCCAGGGAAAGCTTTTACTTCAGCGGGCATGCAACATTAGGCAGAAGAAACAGGGTCTTTTCTGCCTGATTTGACCCGGGGTGGGCGCTCTTCCATATGTTTCTAATTAGGGATGCAAGAACGAGTAGATATTCCATGGCGACTCTCCTTTCCTTCTCGGCTATAAGATAGAACAACAGCGCCTTTGTGGTGACCTCTGCAGAGCTGTTTACATTTAGTGACCGGCCTGAGCCCTCCTGCCAGCATGGACGCATCTCCTGGATAACAAGGAACAGTCACACTGTGTACTAAAGCAGGCCTCAGAGATCAAAATGAAAAACAGGAGGTTTTCCCTGGTGCTGCATAGGCTGTTAATTTTGTATACAGACTTAGTGAGATATATAATTAGATACAGCAAGTATGTGTAACACAGTGATTATTGATTAAATTCAAAAAGTGATATCACCCTCATCACAGTCCAATTTTAGAACTTTCATTGGACTTATTTTAAAAATACCAAATAATGATCCTAATTGTACTGAAGGTCATGCTGAAATGCAAAATAAATTTATTTGGGAGTGTTGGATTGCTCTGGATCAAACCTAAGACCTCCTATATGCAGCACTGAGCCACATCCCCAGTCCCCAAATAAGGTTTTTCTTAGGCTAGGGAAGGATACCAGTCAGGAGACCAACGTTATTTTTAGGAGGATTTTCTGTCTTTTTTGCTTATTATTTTCTATAAAGAAACAAGAAACTGTATTTGAAATAACTGAGAAACTAACAAAGTCTGCCTCACATATCAACATCAATGAATGGTTCTTGATTATAAAAAGGAGATGCAGGAGATGAGAATGTGTGGGTCATCCCCATAAAAACCAAGTGAAAATCCATGATACTTTGATGGAGGTCTTCAGATACTTGGAGGTGCCTTCAGAGTGCCTTTGAGGGGTCTCACGGCCATACCACCCTGAACGCCGCCCGATCTCGTCTGATCTTGGAAGCTAAGCAGGGTCGGGCCTGGTTAGTACTTGGATGGCAGAATGCCTTTGAGGGGGCTTGTGGAGTATTTCTTTACATGCCTTCTCATTTTCTTTCTTTTTTTCTCTTCTAATTTTTTGTTTTGAGTTTTGGGTCACACCCAGTAATGCTCAGGGGTTACTCCTGGCTCTGCACTCAAGAATTACTCCTGGTAGTGCTCTGCAGACCATATGGGATGCCGGGATTGAACCTGGGTCTGTGGAACAAGGCAAATGCCTTTCCCACTCATACTCTCATTCCAGCCCTGCCCTCTCATTTTCAAGTCTTATGTTAGGTACTGCAGATATATGAATGAATGAGACAAATTGATGACTTTAAGAGCATATAGTCTAGAGGCTTGTACAGAAATAGATCATTTCATTATGCTGCCTGTGGTAGTGAAAAACATTGTATCAGGAAGACTGGCAGTGGCGGTTGCCTCATGGAGATGTCACAAAGAAACCAAAGGCAGGTTCATAGCTGCATCTGCTCTGCCTACTTAGGCTGAGAGTGCTCCATTTGGATGAGGTTCTGTGAGATCTGCACCCAGCTTCAGGGGGTTTTCTAATTGATGGGAAAAAATAGTCTCTCACTTCTTCCTTTAGGTATAGTAAATCCTCCTCTATGTGTGGGGTTAGGAGAAAAAAAAATACACTAGAAATTTGGAGACAAAAGAGACCATTTCAGGGACGCTTCCTGAAAGATTAGCCCGAGGTTTTCGAAAACTACAAATGCTTTCAGTGAATGCTGATGAATGCGTAGGTCCCATCTCAGTAGGTGTGGATGGAAGTTGGGAAGTAGTCTCAGAAGAGAGAGATGCTAGCAGAGATGCAAGAACTGAATTTGGGGGACCCAAGATGGATTAATCCATATGTAGCCTGGGATGAGTTGATTCTGAAGAACCAACAGGGAAATCAAGTGAATCAGACTCTGATTTCCCTTGACTGGATCAGCAAAGAGTTCCTAGAAAAGCAGTTCAGTGCACTCTGATCTTTCTCTGCTTTATGTCACAGCTTGTTATTTGTTTTTTTTCTTTTAAACGTTCATTTAAGTTGATTCTTTAATGATTCATCATGTGGTCAGAACCTTCTGGGTCACCAGCAAAGCTCCAGTGGATTTTCAGTCGTGGTTCCCCATGATTTATAAAGTACTTCTTTGATGAGAATCTTTTTGTGCCAGGCTGGTGAGCTGGAACCAGTTTCATTTGTTTGTCCAGTTTAAGCTGGCCAAAGGCTTGTTCTATCCTGGCCCAGAACTGTAATGTAATACTTTCAAGAAGATTTAAAAAAAAAAACAACCCCTTGAAATGTACGTTGGTTTCTATTCTTTGAAGCTATAATTACTTACAAGACAGAGTAGACTTAGGAAGTCGACTTGGAGGTCTGAATAGATAATTTTTTTAAAAAGGAAAAAGAATGGATGGTACTATTTGCTTAGAATTCCCAGAGCCCCACAGGGTAAACCTATTTCTAAATTTAAGTTGCTAAGGACCTTGAACCTGGAGTTGTTTGGGGATATTTTGGAAATGAAGGAATATAGTTGGCTCTCAGTCAGGAAGGAAAGAATTCAGTGGTTTTGTTATAACCACGTAAGAGCGGGTTTGTGTTTGTTTGCTTGCAGTGAACAGTCCACCTACTGTGTGGTTCGGTTCATGGCATGGTCACCCTCCTTCGCTGGGGTCTGTGGGAAAAGCCAGGCTGTGGCTGTAGAGACAATGGCCAGCACTGCTGGACACTGTCTTTTAGGCTACGAGGGTTAATTTTGTAGTATTTTGTGGCATTGAACCTGCCAAGAAAATGCTGCCCAGTTTGGGTACAGATCATTTATGTGTGTATATTTTGTTTTTCATGAAGAATAAAGAAAAGAGTTGGGGAAAAACATAGCTTATCCTGTTAGTCTTCAAGCTACAAAAGCACAAGTCCAGTTCTCCTATGGGCGGCATACCTTAAATGTCAATCTCCAGTAATGATTTACATGCCATCAGAGGGAATTTCCCTGTACTTTTTTCTTCCCCCTCTAGGCTAAGAAGCTTTAAAAAATCCCCAAGTAGAGAAATGATATGTATAGTTTTAAAGTCTGTAATTTTTGTACTGTTATTTGCTAAGAAAGAATAACTCTAGAAACTTTATTTATTTGTTGGTATTTCCAAAGCAGTACTAATTAAGGCCCTGGGAGGTGACTTCACCACTCTGCAAGTTAGGTGAGGCATAGATAAGGTCACTGTTTAGGGGTACCAGGTAAATTACAGGATGTACAGTTAAATTCATGCTTCAGAGAATAGCAAATAACTTCTTAATTTAATTTTATTTTTTTACTTTTTGTTTTTTGGGGCCACAGCCGACAATACTCAGGCACTGCACTCAGGAATCACTACTGGGGGTGCTCAGGCAACCATACTGTATACTGGGAATCGAACTCTGGTCAACCTTACCTGCTATACAATCTCTTTGACCCCAGAAAATTGCTTTTTAGTATAAATATTGTGCTGATGTATGTGCACTAATGTTTCAAAATTTAAATTATCTTTTTAAATCTTTATTTTTAAGGCTATTATTAGGTATTGAAATGTAACTGGGCATATTGTTTTTGAAGTGTGTGTGTGTGTGTGTGTGTGTGTGTGTGTGTGTTGCCACAGATTGAACTCAGGGCTCACAACTACAAGACAAGTGCTGCTGAGAGCTACATCCTCAGCCCTGCATCTTGTATTTTTACTTACTGAGTATGGTAACCCTGTGGTACCTTTTTTGGGAGGGGTGACACACCTGGCTTACTTAGGTCTTACTTGTGGCTCAGTACTCAGGAATCTCACCTGGTAGTGATTGGGTTTCCATATGGAATGCTGGGTATAGAACCCAGGTCAGTTGTGGCAGTCAAACACGCAACACTTTGTACTATCTTTCTGGTCCCAACCCTATGTTATTTTCACAATGAAAGGCTACACAGGGAAACTGGGAGCTTATCTGATAAATGAAAGTGTCTGTCAGCTACTAAAATAAAATTATATACACTATCCAACTAAAAATAAAACTAGGCCAGTCAGGCAGAGCTAGAGCGAGTTCTCCTTTCCCTACCTTTGTGTGATCAACTCAGAGGAACCATTTCTATGGGAGAGGATGAGGGAATGGAGTGTGTTTGTGTGGCCTTTTTAGCCTGTTCTAGCCCAGACTCATAATTTGTAGAGGCTTGGAGGCGCCTTTGTTCCAACTTTCACTCAGATGATGAGGTCAGAACTGAGTCTCCCTTAGAAAACCAAAGTACTTGGTACCTGAAGATGTGACTCAGTAGTAGAATGCCTGTTTGCAAACATAAGTTTGACCCCTGGCTCTGCTCCACATGCCAAGTGCAACCCCAGATGCTCTGCTGTTCATTCATGACGTCTGGTGCCATGAAGTGTGATCTCTGGCCAGTGCCCCAACCATGTATGTGAACACCACAACCAAGTGTGTGCAAGCACCAGTCATTACAATAGCAAAGGGAAGAGAAAAAAAGAAAGGAAAATCCCAAGTCCTTCTTAGGGTAGCTCTGGACCCGCTCAAATTCTTGCTTCTGTAAAACCCCAGGCTGGCCTGGTGAAGGAGGACTAAGTGAACAGACCTTAGAAGGATAATAGCTGTCACCTACCAAATGCCTGGTATGTGCCAGTGTTTCACCTGCATGAGTTTATCTTGCCTCCTCCCACCCTCTGAGACAGGCTCTGTTTTCTCCGTTTTGTAAGTGAGAAAGTAAAGACTTGAAGAGATTCGGTAACTTCCTGCAGGTCAGAGAGCTGTGATTATCATTCCCATCAGTCTGACTTTAAAACCGTTTTGCTTGACCACTGGACTAGCATACCATGCAGCCCATGGATCTCCACTCTCAATCCTTTCCAAAGTTTGGAGTTTGATCTCCCTTGCTTTACTGGTTCTATGCAGACTAAAACTGCTGGAAAACTTTCTGTCTGAAATTGACCCTAAATAATCTTTATTCATCTGTGTCATACAGTGATGCAATAGACATGGAAATTTAGGTGATGGGAGATGTAAGCGTCAGATGTTTTCTATTTTATATAAAAATAATTTAATCAATCATTTTTAAAAAACACACCCAAAAAAGTCCCGGCACTTTCTTGCAACATTTTAAAATGTGTCATTATTTTAATATCTTTCAAAAGCATGGCGAGACTGTGAAGCGTTAGACTGTAAATAGCTAACAGCTCTGAGATGAACTAACATAGGCATCACATGATGGTTCCAAAGTGGCCATTTGTTTCGATTCTGCTGAGCTACTATTGTGCTCAGCCAAACCTTCTGCCAAAGGCCAAGCTCTTGGTCCCCACCCACTCAATCCTGCAGTTTTCCTCTCAGTAAAGAAGCAGCAACAAATACACCAACACCATTTTCGCAAGAGCACATGGGCCTTCAGCTTCACTCCTTATATAAAATGACTTGTCAGCGTTTTGAGCCATGTTACTTGTTCCAGCTGGGAAAGTTCATGAAATTGGTTGTTCCCGTTCCATCATCTGCTGTGGCAGATGTTAAGTGTAAAGTATCTCCGAGGGTGTGGTCTACCCAGAGTCCCTGTGGCATTTCCCAAGCTATGGGTTGTGGACCCAAGAGCCTGGAGGAATTTCTTTCATGGGGTCACACTAGAACACTGAATTTTTTCTGGTGAAAAACGATTCCAGCCTCTCTCCTCTGACTCTGAACACATCTCTCCCGCTGTACTGTCACTCCTAACAGTCTCTTTGCTTTCCTTTTTGATTCTTTTCATCTCTCTTCTAGGTCCCATTGTGCGTCTTTTCTCCTACATCCATTTCTCTTACCCACTAGCTCCTTATTGTTTTAAAATTCCAGTCCATTTCATTCTAAAAGGAAATTTTAAACCCAAAATGGGAAACTAAAATAAAACCGCAGAGAAGGGGAATATCAGGAGGCGGCTAATGTCACCATCTCCTGTTTTAACCTACATGTTTGACCAAAGTCATTGTGTTCACTACTCAAAGCAGCCGCAGCCTCTCCCTGCGCCTTCTCCCCCTCCCCACATTCCTCTGCTCTTCTGTAGCCCGCTTCCCACTTCAGGTCTGACGACTACCTTAGTCAGTTCATACACTTGTAAGCTCTAGCTTTTGGCTTCCCTCCTTTGGAGTGATGGAATGCTGGTGCCGCAGGGGGCTTTCGGGAACAATTCACTAAATGATAGTCTTGGGGAATTTCAAAAGAAGCTCTGAGAAGACACTGATTATCCCTGCCTTTGGCATTTTGATTTCTCAGTGGCTCAGCAAACAGAAGCAGTTATCCCTAATTCTTCCGTGGTAACTGAAGAAGCAACTCAAGTATAGACCTTGAACCAGTCACTTAAATTCTACTTGTATTTCCCCTTATGTGGAAAGGGCAAAGAATCACTCTGTGCGCAGAACATTGCTGTGAGGATTTGTGAGTTATATTGAAGAATCACTTAGAGCAGAACTTGGCGAATTGTAAGGGTCATGTTGCAGAAGTAAATATAGCAAAGCAAAGAAGTGACAACGATGCTCGTCTTTGGATGTGGGTTGAATAACAACAACTGCGTCACACTGTCAAAGTTGAAAGTAAATCCTGTGGGAGTCTATGGGCTACAAGGTAACAAGGTCCCTCCTTTCACTCAAGAACTTTGGTCATCAGGTCTCAGTCTGTCTTCTTTGGTCAGGTAATTGGACAAATTACTTCTCTCCCAGCCTTCCTTTCAGATTTTTCCTTCAACCCCTCTACACACCTCAAATTGCCCTACTGCTTTTGCATATATTGGCACGTCTACGGATATTATTGGATATCTGTACGTACAAATCCTTTTCTCATTACAGACCATAAACTGCCTTTGAGTTGTGAGGGCCACAATTCTTACAACCTCGTATCCTTTCTTATGTCTTGCACATAAGCAGAAATGAGTCAAATTCTCCTTCCAGGCCTTGTTTTTGTTCAGTAAAAGTCAATGTTTTCCTGCTTCATGTTAGGACTGAAACCTTTGTGTAGGCCAAGGCAGATACAGTCACTTGAAGTAGGGGTGAAGGAGAAAGTGCTGAGATTTTAATATGGGGTGAATGGAACAATGCCTACAGCAGAAAGCTTGACTTTGCACAATTACCTGGACGACTTTTAATGAACACCTGGAATGTTTTGTTTAAAAAGGATAGTTAAAAATACACTTTTTATAATTCAAAAGGCTGCATCTGTAAATGCCGCAACTTTGCAAGTCTAATGGGGAAAAGGATTAGACACAGATTTGGATAAGTCACAGCAGTCCTGCTGAAAGGTGTACAGGTGGGAATAAATAGAGGCATTGACATCTCTACTATTGGCCTTCACTCAAAAAATCAATTATATGGAATGGACTAGAGCAATAATACAGGGAAGAAGGCACTTTCCTTGATCGTGGCTAACCCCAGTTTGGTCCTCAGCACCACACTTATCCCTTGGACTGCCCAGAGTAAGCCCTGAGCATCACTGGGGCCATTTGTATGGCCCCAAAACAAAAAATTATGCATGGACATTGGTTTCTAATTGTGTATTCTGTCAAAACAACATCACCACCTCACACTTCGAAGATAGCTATTATCGAAAAGACTAGAAATAGTAAGAGCTAGAGATTCTGGAGAGACAAGAACCCTGGCACATTCTTGCTGGGGGTATAAATTGGTACCATCATTGTGGAAAATTACTATGGAGATGCCTCCAAAAATTAGAAATTAGGGGTCTGGAGAGATCAGTGCGGTGGAGTACAGTATATACTTTGTTTGTAGGAACCCGGGTTCATTCCTCACTACTAGTCTCCAGAGCAACACCAGGATACCTGCTGAGTGTCCCTCCAATTTAAAATGTATTTATTTATGATATATACTACTTCTGTATAGTTACCTAAAAATACAGATACATTAGTTCAGGAAATATATGCACCACTATAAGTGGTTTATTAGTCAAATATTGGAAACAAGCTAAGTGCCCAGAACTGATGATTGTATAAAACTGATGTCTTGGACATATATAGTGGAATACTACTCAGCCATTTTTTAAAAAAAGATTAAATTCTGACACTTGCAACATTATAAGATCCTCAAAGCTATTATGCTTGAAGGTGTAATAAGCCAGATAGAGAAACACAGACATCTGATTCCCCTCATATGTGGTCTTATAGGGTATTATAGCGGGGAAAGCCATAAACTAAGCGTTTGAACTATAAGACCAATTAGTGGTACAAGAAAAGGGGAGGGTGGGATGGGGAGGATAAGCATGACAAGGGGGACAGTTGTCTGGTGAGGGATAGAATTGGACCTTTAGTGATGAGGTTAACATAGTATATGCATGTGGTGATTTTCTGTGCCACAACAGGAAACATATAATGTGATAATGCCATGTTACTTTAATTGAAAATGATAAAAAAAAATCATAGTTTGTAGGCACTGTATCACTGTCTATCCGTTCATCGTCGATTTGCTCGAGCAGGCACCAGTAACATCTCCATATGACCTGTCTCATGCAAGTAGAGCCCAAGGGCACCTGCTTGCTCCAGGAACATAAAGAGCCTCAAACCATTCCATCAGGTCACGGGAATGAGGTCTATAATTGTTGCTGGTATCTGGCATATCAAATACGACACGGGTAGCTTGCCAGGCTCTGCTGTGTAGGTAGCATACTCTTGTAGTCATCTCAAAATCCAGCATTTATTGATGAACCACGCGGCGCCGGGCTGTGGTAGGCTGGTCTGCTGGGTGGAGTTCTGACGGGGGGGAAGTCGGATGTGGAAAATGGAGGCCCTCATGGAGTGGGGGGGGGGTCGTCTGGCTTGTGAGGCTCTGCTGGGGTGGCAGGCCAGGGCTAGAACCTGCCATCCCTCCCGGGCACCTCATGAGTGGCTGGGCACAGTAAGAACCAGTAACAGCTCTGCCCCATGTCTGTCTCATGAAATAAAGAGACTTAAACAGTAAAGATAAATAAATAAATGTTTCCCCTTAAGCTTATTGGTATTATATCCATACTTTCATAAATATGTTAACAAAACTCATACAATGCTGACATATTAGGCCAGGTGAAACTACTATATGTTGTTTGCCTATTTGTGGGTAGCATGTGATAGTGGTATGTAGGTGTTGTCAGTAACCTTAACTAACATACAGGGCCACTGTGAGGATCTCAGAGGGGAAGCAGTAGAAGGGGAGCAGCTATTGTTTCCAGCAGCACTCAGCCCAGAGACGTTAGTCCTCCAGGGAGAGCCAGGGGCAGGGGCAATAGATCTCCCTGACTCCAGAGAGACATGGGAGCTGCTGGGATCTTGGAGTGAGGAGGTATTCCTAGTTCTAGCTCAGCAACTGGGCAGTTTGCCTTTGGCTACTGGGTGTTGTTGTCCACCAACTGAGGACAGGGTCTCTTAGAGGCCCAGAGATGTGGATATTCTCTCTAGTTTTCTTCATTCTCTAGCAGACCTTCACTAAGTGCTCATTATGTGCCAGATACTGGCTTGAGCCCGTACTTGTGACCTCACTAGGCATTGAGTCTAAAGTCTTGGCAGCTAAGAATGGTGTTTCTCAGAGAACTAGGAGGCCTGCCAGAGGGTGGCATGGTACAAACAAGAAAGAATGGAGAGGCTGAGCCCTGCACCAGGGGAAGGGAGGTGCAGAGGCAGGAACAGGGACATTTTTCTGAAGTTCAAGATTGACTTTTAGTCATGGTATTCCAATATTAAGGGGACATGCTGAAAAGTGCAACATTCCTATCAACTGGGGCATGCTATTGTTGGTTCTTATAAGAGAAGAAAGGGAGTTAAGACATATGCCTTGAGTTACCAAGGGCTTGAAGAATTTACCAACCTCTTAAAGGATTACAAATAAAGCCACACCCATGGCAGTACATGCTGTAATTTACTTTCCAAGTATCTGTATCATTTCACTTGTCTTCCCGTTGTTCATCGATTTGCTTGAGCAGGCACCAGTAACATCTCCATATATCCTGTCACATGCTAGTGTAGCCCAAGGAACTACACCAAGTATATGACATAACAGTAAATTTTATGTAGCTAGAGAGTTGTTTTGATGGTTCTCAGATAATCTTTTGTTTTACATTCTAAAGTCCTCTCAGATAGTGTTAGAATGAACAATCTGAACCCAGATTGGGTGAACCGTCTGCTACTGGATAGCATGTCTGTGTAAGCATGGCGCTTGTCAAACCTTCTCAGCTTCAACTTATTATTGTCAGCTTATTATTGACTCCTCAACTTATTATTGACTCCCCTGTTATCAGAAACACCTTGACACCTTAAAGAAACTTGCATAGTCATTGCCTTTCCCCATAAGTGTTATGTGTTTTGAAGGTACGTATCCCATTCTGTCATCTCTATCTCAAGCACCTGGCACCAGTGAGATCCAGGACCAGGATTGGCTCACATTGATTCCATTTGGATGGTGGCAGGGATGGAAACCAACATCTTACTAAGGGGAAGCACATACTGGACCACTGGTCTACTTCCCCAGTCCTGTGCTGGCCCCTTTGGATGTGAGGTTCTCTCACGTTTCCAAACTCACACGATTTGTGTCCTGAACTTTCCTGCTTTCAAGTGGTCTCTTCTAAAAATATAAAAGACTCTCTGTAAATGGTTTCATCTCTATCATGTAAATAAATACTTCACACATAAACTTTGTTATGTATTATCTAATTGAACATATTCTTTTTAGAATGTGATTCTTTTTGGCATTTGTTTCATGTTGCTATTCCTCCAGTTACTTCACATTTTCATTCCAAAAAAACAATCTATTTTTCTCAGACTCTCTGAATTCCTGTTCATGGTTCCTTTCCACTTAAAGTTCACATCACCTCTCAGAAAGCTTCTGACCTCTCCACTCAGTACCACTGGACCATAAGCCCTGCCCAACTCGTCCATGCCATGCAGTGTTATGAATGCACTTGGGTGTTAAACTTTTCTTCTCTCCTAGCATTTATGCGTTCTTAAGGGAATGCTCTTTTATAAACCTCTACCTTTCCCATGGCAACTGACAAAATACCTTGCCCACTAGTAACTTACTCTATCACTGAGTCCTAATAAAGTCCCATTAGTGAGGATAGGTTTTTCAGATTGGCTGTTATCTCACTACTGAGCTAAGTGAGAGAGTAATAGCAGTGGGGCTAACTAGGTTCTAGTCTTGGTCTCCTCACTATTTTCTTTTATGATTTTAATCAATCTGTTAAGTCTTCCATATCTGAACTTCATTAGGACCTTATACATAATGAAAATGTCCTGAGGGCTACATAGGTATGATAGTGGGTGCCCACCTTCTGTCGTCATCAATAGGAACAATTACAGATATTCTTTATCAGGAGTTGGTTTGGATAAAGTTCATCTTGATCAGCATCACCCAACCAGGGACTATATGGCTGGCCCTCTGTGGGCCCTCAGGATATTACAAGGGGACTTCAAGTGAAAACAAATTCATAAATGGGGTGGGTCATTGTAGGATACTAGGGAACCAACTTATACGATGGGGAAAAGGGGAGACAGGAAAAAAAATCAAGAAGAGGGCCATGGTCAGAAAAGGTCAAGGGCTGGAGCGATAGCACAGAAGGTGGGTGTTTGCCTTGATATGGCCCACCCAGGTTTGATCCCCAGCATGCCATATGGTCCCCCAAGCACCTCCAGGAGTAATTCCTGAACGAAGAGCCAGGAATAACCCCTGAGTGTCGCTGGGTGTGACCCAAAAAAGCGAAAAAAAAAAAAAAAGGTCAAGAAACCCTGCCCTTAATAACCTTGTGAGATCTGTACTAGAATGTTCCTTCTGCCATTCCTCCTGGAGGCCCTGAGCCTGGCTTTCCTACACAGGAAGGATGTCTATTTCAGAATTACAGAGCATTTTGGCTAAGAGGATTATTTTGGGTTTTTCTTTCTTTCTTGGGTTTTCTTGTTTTCTTTCTTTCTTTCTTTCTTTCTTTCTTTCTTTCTTTCTTTCTTTCTTTCTTTCTTTCTTTCTTTCTTTCTTTCTTTCTTTCTTTCTTTCTTTCTTTCTTTCTTTCTTTCTTTCTTTCTTTCTTTCTTTCTTTCTTTCTTTCTTTCTTTCTTTCTCTCTCTTTCTTTCCTTTCTTTCCTTTCCTTTCCTTTCCTTCCTTTCCTTTCCTTTCCTTTCCTTCCTTTCCTTTCCTTTCCTTTCCTTTCCTTTCCTTTCCTTCCTTCCTTTCCTTTCCTTCCCTTCCTTTCCTTCCTTCCTTCCTTCCTTCCTTCCTTCCTTCCTTCCTTCCTTCCTTCCTTCCTTCCTTCCTTCCTTCCTTCCTTTTTATTTTGTAACTTGTAGTCTTTGACCTATATTTATCTGTTGATGTGGAACATCCACATTCTCAAAGGGGGAAGTCCTGACCCAAAAAAGGCACAGAGAGACTTTGATGATGTTCCATTAAGAAGAGGAAGCAGCAACTTGGGCATGGTGGAAATGTGCACTCAGGATGCGCAGTGGAAGTTCTTGTTGCACTGACAGCTGCTGTTCCATAGACTTTAACATGTGAATCTGTCTCTACTGAGTGACAGGGTCAAGGCCAGGCCAGTGCCTGAAAGCGTGACTGAGGCATGGTTCCTATTGTTGAGGTATGTAGGGTTCTAGCAATTTCTTATCTTCCTTTATGAAATACTGATTGAGTCATTTGGTGACTTGTTAACAAGAAAGGCTGTCTCTTGCTGGAACATTTTGTGTGCTGCAGACTGTCCTGGGCACAATTACAGGCAGTGCTGTTTGTCCTACCACTATCCCATGGAAGGAAAGGGACAGGCTGTAAGGATGATGGAGGGATTTTGAGGATATGGGGGGGAGAAGGTGGCGGGTTAGATCAGTGTGATGAAATCCAGGCAGTCCTCCTCATTCCAGCTCATTCTGTATCTGTGACTTGGTCCTAAGGAGACTAAAGATTTCTTTGGTCATAAAGCTCCCATGTCTAGGCTTGGCGTGCATCCATCTCTAATAAAAGGAATAGTAAATGCTAGGACTAGCTAGGCGTCAAAGGAGGCTCAGGTTGCTGACAGAGCTTCTGCTACAGCCTATTCTTCAGCAAACTTCACTGCATATTATATCAGTTTCAGGACTCAATCAGGACACTTCAATAGTGGCAGTGGTGATTTTAGTAGAGTGGGTTGGACACAGGGAAACCACAGGACTTGTGTGGAATCTAATAACGTTTGTACCCTGGTGGGTGAAGAGATAGGCTCGATCCTGGAAAGAGGCACTAAGGGGAACTGTCCCACTGGATCAGAGACCTTCCATTGAGAGGTACAGGTACCCCACAGCCCAACATCACTCCACTCCCTTGAATCTCCTGCTTACCCCTAGAAGCCCAACCTGGGGAAGGGTCCTGTGAATCGTGCTTGCACCATTCACCCACACACAGAGCAGAGATGGGTAGCAGAGTAGTCTGAAGAGGCACCCAGGAAGGTATCGTGCAAACACGTTTCCATGTTTGACTTCAGTTCTGGTTCTTTTGGTTTTGGGCCACTGGATGTCAATGCTCAGGACTTACTTCTGGCTTTTGCTTACGGGTCACTCCTGGTGGGGCTTGGGGGACCATCTGGAGTGCTAGGGATCAAACCTAGGTTAGCTGCATGCAAGGCTAGAAACCTTACCCACTTACTCCCTCTCCAGCCTCTCCATGTCTGATTTGGGAGGTCAAGGAAGAGAGTCTAATTTGGTCAGTTTGGGCAAAATAGTTTTTGCTATAGTTGTCACACCATCAATTGATAAGAGTTTTTTTTTTTTAACTTTCCTGTTTTTTGCCACACCCAGAAGTCTCAGGGCTTACCCATTTCTGATGGGCTCAGGACCATATGGAATTCTGGGGATCAAACCCAGGTCAGCTGCATACAAGGCAAATTCCCTACCCACTATACTATCGCTCCATCCTATGATCACAGTTGTTTTTCTTGGTGTCATTAGTTTAGCCTCTTCTTTAAAATACAAAGATGTGTATAAATTAGCCTGTTTTCCTTCAGAGCACAGAAAAAGTAAAAATGATATTCTTCAGAGGTTTTTCTTTTCACAGAGAGTTGCTGTATTTCCTCTCTCGCTTTCTCACCTCTGCTTTCTTCTGCTCTGTGTAGGCCAAGAATATATTACATTTGGAGACATCTAGCATGATGCTTCCCAAACATTTCTTTCTTGGCAAAAGACTCCGTTGGGACTCTAACTGAATTTCCTGGTTCTCTTTTGCTTTTAATACCAATGCCCATATTACCCACCAAGGTTATTTTTATTACTTACAAATATTTTTATAATTAACTTAAGACTCAACAAGGAACCAAAGATAAACAGACTGTTGTAATTATTTCAAGTTCTAACCACTGTGAATGGATATTAATCTTTGAGAAAGGTATTATTAAAGCAGTATAAAATTGTCATGTTAAATATCAAGTCATAATTACAAAGGAATATCTGTGACTAAAAAAGGCTAAATAAACTGGAATGTGGAAGTTAAATCACTGCTGTGGTAAACAGGATCATGGCACATTTCAGCATAAAATGTATTACACTTAAGACAGGATATAATAATTATTCACTCATATGTATTTGTGTTACTAGGACAATTAGTAATAACCCCTGAAATCATTTTCAAAAGATAGACAGTTTACTGAGACAGAATTCCTTTCTCTCTACCCAGAGCCCCAGAAGTACTCAATTCCTTAGGGAATACTTTGTCTGTCTGTCTCTCTACTCTCTCTCTCTTTCTCTCTCTCTCTCTCTCTCTTTCCTTTTCTGTATTTCTCTTTCAACTTTATCCTTTGTGTCCTTGCCTGCCCCAACTATTCCTTCCCCTTTATGGGAAATAGAGCCACTTCACTTTCCATCCAAGGTGCTAGCCCATCCTGGATTACATCTATATGCTTCACACAAGACCGATGTCTTCTAGCTCTAGAATTTGGCTCTGAACCTACTCAGACCATTCAGAGTTTCAGTGTTTGTTTAGTGCTGAATACATGAGCACAAGGGTGTGATTGAATCCACCAGAAAAGAGGAGTACCTTCTGTCTGCTAGTGCCATCCAACGGGTACAGTGGCGCCTGATGCCACCATTTAGAGGAGATCTGCCTAAGAGTGCCAGCACAGGAAAAAGGGAGGGGGCTGAAACTGGACAAGTCAGATTTCCATTATTGTTTGAATGCTGGACACAGCTGCCTTGTCAGTGAGACCCACTATCTAGTGTTTTGCCACTTACAATGGCTTGACTTGTCATTTTGTCACTTACTCCCATGTTCCTGAGAGAAGCACCCATACATTTCTGAATTCCACACATGTGGGACTCAGAGCCCCAAGGGGACACAAGTTAGGAAAAGGATCTGACAGTCAGCTAACTAGAGCCACAAATCCCAGAGAGCCATATTAGAGTATTTGCCCTTTCCTGTGGTTCCAGTGAACATGATTAACATGATGATATACATATGGCACTTGGAATTCCCAGCGGAGACTAGAGACTGAAGAAGTCATATTACGGGATCTATGATTGAATGTGTTGGAACTCAGTGAGTCTGCTGTTCCCTTAGGAAAAGAAATCACTTGAAATTACTGGAGGGGGTTTTTCAGTCTTCTGAGTTTAGACAAGCTTATGTAAAAGTATTTTGAAATCATAGCCAAAGAGAGTTCAAAGCAAATACTCAATTCTCTCTCTCTCTCTCTCTCTCTCTCTCTCTCTCTCTCTCTGTGTGTGTAAATGTGTAAAGCCTTAAAGCTTAGTTTAAAATCTAACGTGTACTAGGTGATATTAATAGGAGTCTGGCATGAAAAGCGGAATCACCATATTCAGCATTAATGAGACAGTTGGTAGCAAAGCTCTCATTCACCTACTGTGCCTAGCTCAGGCTACTGCATTTTGAGAGGATGTGGAAAGCAATTGGAAATGATTAAAAGCATGGAAAATCAGATCTCTGAAGAATGATGAAAGTGGACTATTTAACCTAAAGAAAAGAAGATTGAAGGGAGAAAATAAATGGTACTTAAGGATAGAAAGTATTCTTATAACCAAAAAGATGGCAGATGTTTTCCTCTTTGAGTATATTCTGAGAAAATTGCCTTGAACATTTCTTTTTGTGAAAAAACAGAAGAATTTTTTGTGTGCAGGGTGAAAATTTGAACTTTGTGACTTTGAAGATTCCTCTTCACTAAGATTCTGTGATAGAGAACTCACTTATCAAAGAGCTGTGGAGCCACTTGCTGTATATCTCAGAAGGAAGATGAATGAAATCTGACTAGTTTGTTTCTGTCGAGGAGTTACTCTCATGATTAGTAACATGCCTTAAGAAGTAAATATTGTGTGTGGGCAGGCAGCACATAAGAAATAAATAAAAATAAAAGCCTAGTAGTCCGGTAATGATAAAATCCTAGGATTTCTAGTTACTGTTCAGTCATGATTTGCTGTTAGGCAAATCAGCATTAGTGTCTGAATTAACAATATGAATGAGATTGTGGGATAGCTTAATGCTGGTGCCTGAATTTGTGGAGGGGCAGAATTAAGGGCCTGGATTGCATACTGAGTCCATTTCTAATACTAGCTGTGGAAGGTAGGTATCTGGCTTGTTTCCTATTGTAACCTGACTAATCTAATTTGGAATCCAGAAACATTCAGTCAAACCCAGGAAAATAGATTTTACTCAGGGAAACGATTCTGGTTTTATATATGGAAGCACTGTTCTAAAAAGAACAATAGCTTTGGTAGTATGATTGCATCAATGCATCTAGACTTATTTACTGATTAAGGCTAAAATAAATGAAAGACTTCATGCCGCCCTCCTTTTTCTATGCTGTTTGAAACAGTGCATGTTATACTGAACATGAAATTATACTTTGTGAGCACCTCTATGTTGAGTTTTCAGTGATCTGCATGTCTATTTCTTAGCTCCACAACGAGGTTCTGCAATTTCCTTGTTCAGACTCCTCAGCTACTGCAGTTTCTACATGTTACACACCACTTGCCATTACTCTTTGTGGGTCCCACAGTCAGTTAAAAGTAAATCATCCAAAAGGCTTTCCATTCCTTCAGTGAATCTGCCATTAAACAGAAGTTGACTGATTTCTAAATAAATTCAAGTGAAATTTTCTAAATTTCTTGTTTTTTGAGTTACTGGAAGTAACCAGGAAGAGAGAATAATAGCAAGTCTGCAAACCTGTTGTTGAAAGAACTGGATGAAGATTTGCTAAAATTCATGAATGGGCTTTGCAATACTTCATCTCTGCTCCTTTTCCAATTGAGTTATTCAATCTGCTGAGAAATAAAAGTAAGTGAGCAAATACATAAAGCCCTCAGAAACAATAATACCAACAAAACCTTATGGAACCAAAGAGTTCACATTGTGTTTCCTTTAAAAAAAATGATTTAGAAACAAGAAGCTCATTTCTAAGTTTATTTCCATACTTGCCCTCTGAACTCTGTCTTGTTGAAAGATTCAGGGTATCAGATTCTCTCCCATAATTTCCTTTCAACAGAACTTACTGGATTACCTCCCATCCCCCAAATATGAATGGCTAAGACAGCTGGCTCTTTCACTCTTGGTATATACACACAAACACAAATGAGACACACACACATGTATAATATACATCTGTGCATATATAAACACACACTTTGGACATTTATTTTTTTAACAGAATAAAGGTAATTAATCAAAATACAATTCATTTTAAGAGTCAAGACTTGACACAAGATCATTATTTCAAGAAAACCTAAAGAGACTAAGTTCCCTTTCACAGTATTGTTTTCTTTCTAAATCTCTGTAGGGTGCATGGCTCCTCTCTCCTGAGAAAATGAGGGGCCGCCCTGTGGAGCAGCCTCTTGGCTCTCTATGACCAACAGCCCACGATCTCCCGAGGAAGCAAGCGGCTTCTGCCACATGCTTATTTCCTCACCTCCCAGAAGGGACCATTTTATAGCTTCTCTCTTACTAATGCTAAGCTGTCTCTGGCTAATCCCAGAATGAACAAAATAAAAGCATTTCCCCTTGCTTCTCAGAAGGGAAAGCTGGGGCTCAGAGAAATGAAGCCTAATATACTTTTAAAAATCCCATTTCAGTTTAGTTTGATCTGCTCTGATCTTAGCTGTTTCATATACTGAGAAGAAATACTTATAAATCATTTCAGTCATATGAAATTCTTTTCTTTCCTTTTTATTGGCGAGGGAAGGTTCTCCCCAGCAGTGCTGGGAGCCAGCAGGGCTACACCCAGTGGCACTCACAGTGCTCAGGAGGCCATGGATACCAATATGGAACCCTGTGCATTCCATGCATATGCTTCAGCACTCGATGCATTTTACCTGGGCCTGTGAAAATTTTGTGAGCAGATGTTTGAGTCACACCTGGTGTTGTTCAGGAATACATTCAACTGTGTTTGGGACTCACTCCTGGAAGTGCTCAGTGGCCCGTGTGGTACAGGGGATCAAACCCAGATCATCCATGCAAAGCATGTACTCCAGGATTTTGCACTACTTTCTGTCTACTCCCTCATCCCCATGAAACTTTTCTTTCAATAATTCAAGTTCAGGCTTTATCTCATACATTCTGAGACTCCATGAGAGATCATGGAAGATATCTGTGCTTGCTTCTCTTGACAAGGGGTGGAGGTACAGAGTAGGTGAGGATCCAGGACATGATGAGGTGAGTGAAAAGGAACCCAGTGACCTCCTCACCACTCACCTGCCCAGCTAAGTCACCAGCAAGCCTGTTCCTGAGCAAAGTGACCTCACTCTTTCCACTGGTGAAGATAAGTTTTTGGAAGTCCACCAACTGTTTGGATTGTTCTTTGACCCAATGAGTGCCAACTAAGGGCTCTCAAACTAGTTTATAAGATGTGACCGTCCAGCCTTTAGAAGTTAAGCACTTTCATGTTCTGTAAATGAATAAGAAAAAAAATAGTAGGAAAAAATGGGCAAAAGATTTTCAATCAATTGTTGAAGTAACTCGAATGTCAAACAGTTCAAGTTGTTAAGGAAATAATAATACGAAAATGAGATATCATACCTATAGTTTGGTCCAAAAGAGCAACAGACAAATAAAACACAACACAAAACCAAATTGCCTAAGCAAAACAAAATTGAAACCCCTAAAGGTTAGATAAGCATGGGCGTAAGCAAGAACTGACACTGCTGATGGGTCAGTGCAATGAAGACCAGACCAGCAACAAATGGTTGGATATGAAGAAACACAAACACTGAAACCTGATCAGTACACTTATAGATGTCTGGCTCAGATGTATTCTGATTCAGAGAGCAAAAAAAAGGCTTTTGGGGCGAAGAGAATTCGGTAGGCCAGGAGTAACCCCGAGATTGCAAAAAAAAAAAAAAAAAGAATAAAAGGCTTTTTATTTTTTGATGATTAGAAAGGAGGTGAATTCTAAATTTCTGATACTTGTTCTTGCCTAGGAAAAGAAACAAGATTTTGGTGCTTCTACCTTATACTTATTTTTAATATACAAGCAAAGGAGAGAGAGAGAGAGCGCAAAGACAGAGAGAAGGTTTAGAAACACTGTTGTAATTTTCTCTGCACTTTTCTGTATTTAACCTTCCTTTAAATTCAAAATATAAGCAAACCACCCATCCATAGGTCTAATAAAATCACTATACTTTAGGCCCTCAGAATTTTCTAATTTGCATCTTTCCAGTCTTGAAGCACATCAGCTTTCCTCTATGATGCCAGTGGGTTTCAAAACTGAATCACCTGCCTGGAGGTGACTAGAAAAGGTTGATGAAAATGTTCTGAGAATGCCTGAGAATGTCAGTATTGTAAAAGAGGCTCAGAGCCTTGCCCTTTCCCCCCTAAGCATTTCAGGGAGTTCCAGAGATCACCCAGTATAATTGTTTTATTTAAATGATGAAATTGAGGCCTTTAGAGGGCTGTTCAAACTTACCTGGCTGCTTAAAGGTAGAGTATTAAACAAAATCTATGACTCTGGGTTTTCCAGGAATGAAAGCTTTCACATAAAGGAATTGGTCAAAGTTCTACAGGTTCATTTTACAGAGCCTTCCTTGTGGACAAGCAGGTCCTCGTTAGGGCTTTGTACTATGGAAATGGCCACTAGGCTGGCATTACTTAAAGGGACCAGAAGGAAAACTGTGAAAAGTCTTTGTGGTCATTGCATTCTACAAAGTGTACAGCGAGGAGTCAGTGCAGTCACTCACATTGCCTGGTGTGCACTCTGGCTTTATCACTTACAGCTATTTTATCTTGGCTCTTCACCTCTTTCTGCCAGTGTAAAAGTGAGAATAGCAATCCTACCTTTTTCTGTGCCTATAATGAAGATTAAAAGAGTATTTAATCGACTTGTGAGAATTCTATATATACTTTTCGACAAATGTTATTTACTATTATTACTTTATTATTAGTGGAACACACTCTTGAGGAAACAGTGGTTCTGCCATCTTTTGCCTTTTACCTTTTACCTACCTGTTTCTCAAAGCTCTCATTTGTATCTTCTTTTTGTATTTGACTTGAATGAATTTCAGTCTTACAGATAAAAAAGCAGAATCCAGAAAGGTAAGATAATTTATTTGCCCCAAACAATGTCGTAAGTGTAATAGTGATGAGACTTCTTTTGCATTCTTTCACTCAACCACTTATTGTTCCCTTATGGTATACATGGATCTGTGGACAGGAGCAAGTAAGCATTAAGATTGACTATTGGAGTAGATAAGACCGTGGGGTTGGGGGTTCTCACTGAGCAATATTCATGATACTCTCCAATCAGTTGGAATTAAGTTCTTAAATCTGTTTTGGTTTTTGGTCTTTTGGACCACACCCAGTGGTGCTAAGAGCTTGTTCCTGGCTCTGTGCTCAAGGATCACTCTGGGCAAGACTGCATGCCGTGCCAGCAGTCGAATCTGAGTAGCCACTACAAGGTAAGCACCGCACCTGCTATACTGTCCTTCTGTCTCCTAGTTCTTGAAAGGTTTTTATTCTTGGTTGGTTTGGGGGCCATCCCCACCTATGCTCTGTTACTCTGGTTACTCTGGCTCTGTACTGAGGAATTACTCCTGGTAGTGCTTGGGGACCATATGTGATGCCAGGGATCAAACCCCGTCTGCTGTGTATCTCCCCTCCATGCTGAATTATCTTCCCATAACTAGTTCTTAAAGTTTTTTAAGAAGCACCCCTAGTCCTTAAGTCCTACTCTCATCCTGACAGAAGTTCCTTGAGTCTTAACAGAAGATGATGGCAAGAGTACTATGCACTGCCAAATGTGTATGTTATACAGAGGAGATTTCTAAATCCCAAATCAGATTATCTTTCTCTATATCAATGTCTTGAAGCTCCAGCTGTTGTACATTAATCCTTGATGTTCTTTCCAGACACTAACCCATTCAGTTTTGGGAATTCATTCCCAGGGTTTGCAAGAGAGCTAACCATATCTTTATTTATTCCCAGAGCCCCTTAACAAAACAGGGTAGTTCTTAAGAGGGTACATTACTACAGAGTTGGATATTATAGGTTTTCTGGTTTTGAAAATAAATTTTGACAAATGTTACAGTAATCATTCTCATATACCTTGAGAAAAATCCACTCTCTAGATCTGAGATTAATTCCTTTCTCAGAGTAATGAGGATGATTTCATTTACAGTTTTACTTACTCAGTTATTCCATAATTTGGGTGTTAATTGTACTGTCAGATGAGTACAATCAACTTTTGGACTCAATTTCTTCCTGTGCAGGGGAGATTTTCTATACCAAATTTCCACTTAATTGTCTCTTTCACATGCCTGCACATCTTATTTTCATTTTATATCAAGCCTAGCTCATCACTAACCTATAATTGTCCACCTAAATAATGTTCTTTTTTAAGAGTTGGCGCTTCCAGATACCAAAATGATCTAGATTTAAAGCTGCAAGAGGCAGTTTATTGATAGGCACATCAAGCCTGAAATGCCTTGGAAACTTAAGTCTCTTTCAAGGCAGATCACTGTGGTTGAGCACAGTTTTTCAGCGTAGAAGTAGATGCTAAGATTAGTCATTCACAGGATGCAGCTTGTGGAGGGGTGTGCACTCTTGCATCCCATGGTTATTTCTTTCCTCTTTGCCATTATTATTGTCGAGAATGTCCTTTTTTCCTTTGATGCCTTGCTTTGGCTGTGTGCTTGTTGCCATTTCATGAGTCATAGTTTTGGTTGAGCTTTTTAAAATTTTGCCTTTAAAGTTTTATCCTAGTCTAGTTGAGTCCTAATCTCTGGGGGCAGGATAGAGCACTTGTGTTTTTCTTTTTCCTGGTAGTTTGATGTTTGACCAGAATTACAAATCATTGCCTTTTTTTTTACTTATGTTAAAATATTTTGTCAATAAGTGAAACCCACTTAAGCAATCTATCAAGAGAAAAGTTCCTTTAGTAAGCCTCCGAAATTCACAGAATCCAAGAAAAAGATTCACCTGGTTCTGAGACCAGGTCACTGATAAAGGACCCAGCAAGCAAGCCCTTGCACCCAGTTGTGTCCTTTCAAAACTTTGTGGACTCAGAGCTCTGCTCTGTACATCTGCTTCCTTTTCTTTTTCTTAGTTGCCCATTTCAGTGCTTAGAGAGCAGGTGGCCAAATATGGAACCTCTTTTTTTTTTTTCAGTTTTATTTCCTTGGAAAAGATTTCAGCCAAAAAAAAGTGACTGTCCATATCTCAGTCATTCTTATGGTGTAGTAATTTGAAATAAAGCCCAATTCAAAGAGATTTGTATTTATTTTGCCAGAAATATTCTTTGTTATCCCATAATCTCAAATATGGAACCTCTTTGATAAAGTTTCTATGTTCAGAGATCCGCTTCCAATTAAAGGCTGACACTGTCAATAAAAATTTCTGAGACGATCTGATTGGCCATGCATAAGTGATGGGAGTTCCCATCACTTAGACTGTTATCTAAGTGATGGGAACGCCCATCACTTAGCCAGTCGCCAGTCAGATAATAGGATTCATTCCTGCTGGCCAAGCATCTACCCATATGAGATAAGATCCCAGACTCTTCCTATATCAAAGTCTCTACATTTCTTTCTTTCTTTTTTTTTTTTTTTTGTAACTTGTTCAAGTTTATTAGCTTTTTTTTTTCTTTTTTGGGTCACACCCAGCAATGCTCAGGGGTTTCTCCTGGCTCTGCACTCAGGGAATTACTCCCGGCGGTGCTCGGGGACCATATGGGATGCCGGAGATCGAACCAGCCGGGCCCTGGCTGGCATGGGCGGCCGCCTGCAAGGCAAATGCCCTACCCGCTGGGCCATCACTCCGCCCCCAAGTTTATTAGCTTTTTTTTTTTTGTTTTTATTAATTTTTATTAAAAACACTGTGATTTACAAAGTTATTCATTATATAGTTGTTTTTAAATATTTACTGTTCCCACACCACCAGTGTGACCTTCTGCCACCAAAATCAATGTCCCCAGTTTATCAATAACCACTCCCAATCTCGAACTCACTCATAGGCACATACAAATTTTCTTTTTATTTCTTATTCCAATAAAACTTTAAGAACTGGCAAATACAATGATCAAAAAAATAAATCAGTAAGACCCAATTAGTGATTACTATATAATTTGACCTATGTAAATATCACTTGTATCACTTGTATCACTTGTCTTCCTTTTGTTCATCAATTTGCTAGAGCAGGCACCAGTGACATCTCCATACTTCTTGTTGTGAGCTTGTGTAGCCCAAGGGCATCTGGTTGCTCCAGGAACATGAAGAGCCTCAAACCATTCGTTCAGATCATGAGAATGAAGTCTATAATTGTTACTGGTTTTTGGCATATCAAATATGACACGGGTAGCTTGCGAAGCTCTGCCATGTGAGTGGAATACTCTTGGTAGTAGGCTCTCAGTTCATACATTTACTGATAAACTGCAATGGGGATCAGCTTTTCTCTTGGATGGAGTTCTGATGAGCTGTGGAGTTCAGATGTTGAAAATGGTTACCCTTATGGTGTGGGGGTTCCTCTGGCTCCTTGCGAGGCTCTATTGGGATGGCGGGCCAGGGCTAGAACTTGGTTCCCTCCCAGACAAGCACAGGGAGAGCCAGTAGCAGCTCTGCCCAGTGTTTCTGTGTCTCTGGTTCAAGCATACCTGGGCTTGAAATAGGCTTTGCTGTAGGGTGGGACTCTGATGATTGGGGCTTGAGATCAGCTTTTCTCTTGGGTGGAGCTCTGACGGGCAGTGGAGTCGGAAGTTGAAAATGATTGCCCTCATGCTGCGGGCAACCTATGTAAATAAGAAGATCAAAACCATTTATTCACTAAAATAAAGTACTTATTCTCATTTTCATATATACATTTTCAACTCTGGAATTTAAAGTATATTACATTAATTTTTATTTTGTATGTGGATCTCATTATGGCAATAATCATGTCTTATCTGTCATTAATAA
The DNA here is from genome assembly GCA_021461705.1 of Cryptotis parvus. Classification (NCBI taxonomy): domain Eukaryota; kingdom Metazoa; phylum Chordata; class Mammalia; order Eulipotyphla; family Soricidae; genus Cryptotis; species Cryptotis parvus. The sequence continues at coordinate 57,864 of JAJIBD010006615.1, read as the reverse complement.
AACTTTAAAGCAATTCTGTGTTAATATATTTTAGAGTTTATATGGACTAGGTAAGGCCTATGTGTGTGTGTGTGTGTGTATATATATATATACATATATATATATTTCCCCATTACATGTTATATAACCACTGTTTATATAGCGTGCAATGGGGGAAATATATATTTATAGATATATATGTATAATATATATACATATATATATTTACAGTGGTTTATAAAGTTATTCATGTTGATTTGTTACAGGCATTCAGTATTCCATCACGTCACCAATCCCACCACCATTACGCCTTCTCTCCACCATTATCTCCAGTTTTCCCAACCACCCCTTAAACCTGCCCTTATAGTAGGCCCTCGGCAATTAATTTTATATTGCTTCTTATCAATGACAGAATGATCAAAAAATGTTTCCTTAGAAGAAAGTTAGTGAAAATTGTTGTATCTCGCCATGGAACCATTAAGTCCCTGTACAAGAGATTGCTTAAGATGTTACAGGTCAAGCCTTCTTTGTTTTGAAAATGACGTTGCCTTCTACTTTACATCCCATCCAATCTGGTGTGCTACTACTGGTTTATCAGTGTTGTAGAGTTTGAGATACCACTCCAGAAAGTCCAGAATTTTTAAGGTGGTGATACAACTAAAGTTTAAATCTTTGACTGTGTGGTGGCTTTGGAATGTGTGCATGACTGCCTGAACTTCAGAAGTACAGGAAGATGGGGAAAGAGGGCCTATCCCGACTGTGCAAAAGCCTGGAGATTTTAGTCACAAAACCTGTATTCCTGAATTTTTTAGTAGAATTTCTGGTTAAGGCTCTGTCCTCAGGTGGTGGAGTTTGGCGGGGAGTACGGTGACGATTTTAGAGTGTGGGAGCAATCATTTGTAGGGATTCTGTTTGGGCAGGCCTGTGCAGAGCCCAGTCCCTACTCCGGGATTCCCTGTATGATCAGCCATACAGAGATACCTGGAAAAAAAATCTTCTGTAATTTGTTGATTACTTTTTGAGATTTATTTATGAGTCTCTGTATCATGGCCAGTAGACAGCTTACATGGCACCAAACGTGATTTCATAGACGCGACTCCTCTTTCTTTCCATGTTCTTATTCTCTATCTTAATCCCAATATCTATACCAAGTAACTATTTCTTATTTCAGCTTTACCTGGAAAAAAATCTTCTGTAATTTGTTGATTACTTTTGAGATTTATTTATGAGTCTCCGTATCATGGCCAGTAGTCAGCTTACATGGCACCAAACGTGATTTCATAGACGCGACTCCTCTTTCTTTCCATGTTCTTATTCTCTATCTTAATCCCAATGTCTATACCAAGTAACTATTTCTTATTTCAGCTTTACTGCCAGTATTTTCACTTAAAGAAGGTGGAAGCAATTGTCTCCTCATATCAAGAGTGATTTCACTTTGTAGATACTGAATACAATGTCCTATCTCTTTGCTAAATGTTTCCTCTTGTTTAATTGTTGAGAAAATTAGAGCTTTGGTAGGTCTGCCTCTCCTGAATAGCAAAAGTTGGAAAGTACTAGAGTAAGACAGCAATGGACCAGCACAGTCATTTTGTATAAATGTATGTAATTTTAATCATCACAATAAAATGTTTAAAGAAATTGAGATCGTTTCTTAAAGATAGTGCTAAAATGTGACCATTATCTTAGAAAAAACTGCCTTTTCTTTGCCTACCTAGAGTAAAAAGAGGAATGTTCTTAGGAGGAATATAAAATAATGTCTGACACAGAGTTTATGTTAAATTTTAATTTTTTTAATAGTGTTTACAAGCAACATTCATTAAAAAATAACTACCTGGGCCAGAGAGATAGTACAGTGGTAGGACCTTGCACATGGCTGACCTGGGTTATTCCTGGCATTCCATATGGTCCCTTGAGCACCGCCAGAAGTAATTCCTGAGTGCAGAGCCAGGAGTAACCCTTGAGGATCATCAGGTTTGACCTAAAAGCAAAAATAAAATAAAAATAACTACCTTGCAGATGCCGCTAAGATGAACTGGAGAGAGAGAATGTTAAAAAACAATGTTAATAATTTTAATTGAACATAAATTTGGTCTCTTTAAAGGGCTACAGGAATAACGACTATTTTAGGAAGTTGTGTGTAAAAAATATACATACAATGAGTCAAATAAACCAGACATGAGTTAGTGGAGTTTTTTTTTTTTTTCCTTTTTGGGTCACACCCAACAATGCTCAGGGGTTACTCCTGGCTACGCACTCAGAAATTACTCCTTACAGTGGTTCTCAGGGGGACCATATGGGCTGCCATGGATCGAACCTGGGCAAATGCAAAACACCTACCCTCTGAATTATGGCTCCAGCCCCGAATTAGTGGACATTGAGTGATTAGTATGATATAATAGTAAAATAAAAGCTAAAAGTGATTGCTGGTAAATGATACTATATCAGAGTAACTTCATCATTAAACACCACTTATAGCAGTGACCTTCAACCAGGTGTAAAGAGGCTGATTTATACACTAATATAATTCCTAAAACATGCCTTATAGCCTTAAAACAGTTTAAGATTTTGCAGAAGTCTGACATTTAATATTTTTCGGTTGAAATGAACTGAAAGTTGAGTATTTTTCATCAAAGTGTATCACTGTCTTCCCATTGTTCATCAATTTGTTCGAGTGAGCACTAGTATATCAAAGTGTAAGCTTATGATAAATACTATATTACAAGATCCCATGGAAGTTATTGACTAATGTAACTAAGAAATCTAAGCACTCTAACTGGGATGCCAACAATCTTACCATTGTTTCTATTACTATTTCCTCTTTGGTTTGCTTTTCTCCTGTTGGTTTATTCTCAGCAGTTTTTTGTCACTTGATAGCAAAGTGACTTCCCTGATCCCTTTTTATTTTGAATCACAAAATGCAGGAGGTCCTTCTTCCTGCCTTTACATGAGTTTCCCCTGCTTGGCAATGAGTCTAGTCATTTACTTGACCTCTCAATTGTGCACCTAGCCCTGTCAGAAGGACTAGAAGGTCTCTAAGATGGGCGTGGGGCACTTTCCCAAAGGAAAGGCAGGTTTCTGAGCCAGATATGGGGAAGGAGCATAGAACTGGCAGAAAGAACAGATGTCCACCAATATATTACACAATTGCCCGGCAGGCACTTTCACATCCTGTGGCAAATGCAAAGCCTTCACTGATGGAAAAGAAAGGGAAACTTGAAATATTGCACATAATAAAAGAAAACAATTCAAGATGCCATTTAATGTTCTCTCTAATCCCCAAGGTTACAAGCAATTACTACTTTCTCTGCGCTTTCAAATATTTTGCATATCCCTCTACTCTATCACGTTATTATCTTCTTTCTACAACTCTATTTTCCTGAAATAGGAAGTGAACATTTGAAGATAGAATTTTGTCATTTTAACCCATTACGTCCAGTGCCTAGTTCATTGCTTGGAAGTCTTAAATCACTTGGTATTTACAGAATGGAACTGAATTCAATCACATGAATACTCAAGTTAATAGAGCAATTCTTATAAAAAGTTTTGTAGACTATGGCATTAGGGACAGTTCTTTTCTCTCAGGAGAAGTTTTCTGTGAACCTCTCTTGCTCTCTTGTTACCTCTCCATCGCTTCTCTGGAAAAGTGAATGCCTCTTCTGATGAGCAAACCAGAAATAATTAAGGTACTTCTCAAACCCCTGTGCCATTTCACTACCACCTTCCTCCCCAGCCAGCAGAAGCATGGGGGACCACTGGCTGGCTCAGTTTGTGGGGAGCCAACGGTCAGTAGGCCCACACTAGTCCTTCTACCTTCTCTGTTTCTTTTGGTAGACTCAGAATTCAAGTGTAGGAAAGGTGGAAAATTTAATGGTCCCCTTGAACCTCACAAAAGAGTTTAGAAACATCCTACATTTATCTTTGGATATGTTCAGAGAATGGATTGAAAAACTAAGTAACTTAACCTTTTCTATATTATTTATATCCCATCTTTTTCCAAAACAAATTTAAGGTGACTTCATCTTTGACATGGTAATTTAATCCATAACGTTCAAAAGCCACAAGGATAGGAAAGGAATTTTCCAAGACACCCTAAAGCACAACTTCATTTGATATGGTTTCCTAAACTAGAATATAATCGGAAAGGCACTCATTCCTATAACTGTTTTGAAAAGGAAAATAAGATCTTATTTCTCCTCTTCTGTTTCTTCTTACCTTAAATAATTCTAATTACAATCGCTAAACCAAAAACCTGAGCATCAACTTAGTCTTTGTTATTGCTCTTCTATTGCTCCTCCCGAGACTCACTCTTTCATCAGCATTTCCTCCTCAGCACAACATGGCAGTCCTGTGTCCAGTGCGGTTTGTAGCTTCAGAGTTCTTTCTCCCAGGCCCGTCAGCAGCCTTACTCTGTAGCATTTCATTCCCTCTCTACCATGGCTAAAGTGTTTCTCTTAGCCTGACAGTGTGATTGTGTTATTCTTGTACTTAAAATCCCTGAGTGTCTTTTTACTGCTTCTAGGGTTTAGTCCAAATTCTTTAGCATCCACGCAGGATCTTAGAGAGTTCTCCCACCATGTTTCTCTAATTGGTTTCTCTCTCAACCTCATTTCTCCTTTGTGCTTCTTCCCAATACATATACTAGAACCACTGTGAAGTGCCCAGTGTACCTCAAGTCTGTTTCACACTTCTGAGTTGTTTTAACTCTTCCTCTGTCTCTAATTTACCTTCTTCACTCTCCCCAGATCCCCCAAACTGGCTTTGTTTTCAAGACTCAAAGTGTTCTCTTGTCCCTAAAGCTTTTAGAAAACTCAATCAGTAACAAGTGTGTTTTCTCTTCTCCCAGAACACATTTAGACTTTGTTATTGCTCTCCTATCCCTTCTCCCAGAGAAACAATAACAAAGTCCCCAAGCAGTGCTCAGGGGGCCCAGGGAATACCTCTTGTGATACTTGGTCAACCAAGAAAAGTGATTCAGTGCAAGGGCCTGAGAATATGGCACTGCTCGAGTCTGGTTCCAGTGACCACCATGTCCACTCTGGTGGTTCTCAGGGACCCCAGGGCCAGAGCCCCATCCAGTGGTTCTTGGGGACTTCCAGGTGGTGGCTGTCGGTTGGTTCCAGTGACCTGCCACTCTAGTGGTTTCTTAGGGACTTCTCAGGGCCAATGCCCGTGGTGCTTTGGGGGTCTATGCCGTCTCAAGGTTTGAACTTGGGTCCTGGAGCATGCAATGCTTCATCCACTGAGAAATCTCCCCAGTCCCAGGACACTTCTGTTTTTAGGAATTGCTTGCAACACTGTTTGCCTCCACTAGATTGAAAGGTGTGAGGACTAAACTGAAGTTGTGCTTCTTGCCTTCAGCCATACCACCCTGAAGGCACCCAGTCTCATCTGATCTCAGAAGCTAAGTAGGGTTGGGCCTTAGGACTTGGATAGGAGAAGTTGTGTTTCTGGTGTTGGCTTTGTCACATAGCTTTCAGTGCTGTGTTAGCAAAGCTCTATAAAGGTTTGTTGACCTAACACATGTTTGTATGCATGAAATCGTAGTAGTTTAGGAATTTTGTTAGCCAATTTCTTTACTCCCTATAACTTAAGGACAGAGAATTAGCTGCTCTAATAAAAGGGTTTGTAGGGGGAAGGGACTGTACTGATTCTATTTAGCTTTGAGAAGCAAGATGAGGGCAGTACCAGACTATTTAGAGTAGCTTCTATGACTGATGTTTGCAGTCTTTGTTCCTTGTAGGATTCAGAGGGCAGTTGTCTCTTTTGGTCTTTATCTTCTGAACACCCACACACAGAAGATTGCATGGGAATCGAAGGCAAAGGATAGCTGTGTGAACTGAAAGAGGACTTTTTACACTTTAGGGAATCTCATCTTTCTGGAGTCATTTAAATATACATCTCCCCAGGGCAGAGATGAAATAAATGAATTTTCTCAATATTCCATCTAGGCTTTGAAAGCCAACAGGGCAAGCCAGAAGTCAAGAGCAAAGAAAGCTAGAAGAGTGAGCAACACTTCCTAAACCACCATTGCGGGCTTGTGCTGTGGGAAGGCACAAAGTTCAAGTGAGAAGGACATTATTCAAAGAGTTCACGGTCCTAGGTTATCAACATCACTAAAGCGAGCATCCCTTCTGTAGTAAGACTGAATGCTAAGTGTCAACAACTTATTTTTTCTCATTTCTATGAAAATACAAAATACTCTGCAAAGCACAGACTTCCCATGGAAACAAAGACAGACCATAGTGGTTACAGAATGAAGAGACCCAGGTGTTAGTCCATGTGGAGAACAGATTACCGGTTAGTGCTCACTGGATGGTTGTACAATATTTTCTAATTCAGAAAATTTCTGACAAAAATGAAGATTTGCTTCTTGGACTTTCTGCTCGGCTCTTAAATTCATCTGACTTTGCCATATCTGATTTTAAATGCCTCATTTATAAATTAGTGGTGTTGGAGAAAACTATAGATGGCTGACAACTTGGGCTATAATCACATCGACACACAAAGAGTATTTAATTCACTTGTAAGTCCCCAGACATAATGTTTTTAAAAAGGATGATAGTTTAAAAATTGCAGCCCACTCCCTTCATCTTCCCTCTCTAAAAACCCCTGAAGATTAATATTGCCTTTGCCTCATGGTTTAGATCTGGGATCAACAAACCTTTTCTGTAATGGGCCAGATAATAAATATTTTAGGCTTCATGTTGCAAATTGTATGCTCTGCATTGCAGCTACTCAATTCTACCATTGTAAGTATAAAAGCAGTCAAAGAATTGCATGAACAAATAAATATGACTGTGTCCTCTTCCGGCATTATTTGCAAGTGCTAAAATTTGAATTTAACATTTTCATGTCACAGAATATAATTTTTTCTATACCTTTTCCCTTAGCCCTTGAACCTTATGTAAACAGGAAACACAACTTGTTTAGCTTTAGGCTAAATGGCCATTGGATAAAATTATTATTGCAAAATCTTTGTCTGGGACTTTTGAGCCCTGATTTTCCCAAGTGGAACCAGTTAGGATGTTCCATCCTCCATGTGCTGTAAGGGAATTCTCCTTCCTTTGAGGTCTCATGTTCAAGGGCTGTAGGTGTATATTCTACTTGTACACAGAAAAGCCAAGTTGCTTTTTTCACCTTGTGTTTCCCACAGCCTGGAAGGTGAGTCCACATTTCAGACAGTCCAGATGATGAGTGAGCCCGGTGCTTTCCATGAGGAATTTTAGCCCTCAGGCATCTGTATCCTAGTCATATTTGTGTATGGAAAAGGCTAAGTAAAATCTAATAATATCCCAGCTAGAAGGAAAACTATAAAATTACACATATATGCAAGCTTGTGTGTATTCTGCAGTTCAAAGTGTAGTCAGCAAAAAAAGCATGCATGCTATTGCACTGGGAGGAGATCGTGTCTTTGAAATCAAATACCCTGCCATTGGCATATTCAGGCTTGAAACCCGGCTGTAGCTTTTAGCTTCCACCACATGTTTACATTGGAAATCTCTCTGTGCACATATAGAGTTTGTTCTCTTATGAAATCATGTCTCTAGGGAAGGATAATTTAAAGCCATTTCCGTTTGTTATGTCTGAGCTGAACTAGACTATTAGGGCTTGTTAACGCTGGATAAACTTGAGCCCTATAACTGCCTTCATCTGCAGATTATAGAATCTGTCCAACAAATTGCATTCTGATGTTTTCAGAGGGAGACTAAGCAAGCTCGGCCTTTTAATTTATCTTCTATCACCATGGTTGTCTTAGGAATCACAGTTTTGACTTTCATGCCTACTTGGTATAGCAGAACTGATATGGCTTTTGAATGGCCAAATGCAGAAATAATTGAGACACTAAACTACATCTGCATGCCACTAAAATGGAGCCAGAAAAGGCTGACAGTCAGAAAACTGCTGGCTAAGCATCTTTCTTCAGCATCTAGGCCCCTTCCCCAGTCAGCATAAATCAATGTTAGGTCCGCTGAAATATCGTGTGTGGTCTACATTTAGAAATTTCATTGGAAATTATATTGTGGCAACCATGAGACAGATGGATAAACTAAAACAAGTTTTCTTTAGATTTGTGTTAAGTAAATAGAATTAAGTGAAGATAGACAGTTTCCCTGATTTAGTGAAGGGAGGTGATGGTGCCCTGGGTGTCTAACTCCCTCCACCTCCATTCATCAAATGCATGGACCACGCTTACTGAAATGCGAACATTTCAGTATTTGGTTTATTACCATTCTTCATTTTAGATAGTGGGTTGTTATAGCATAGGAATCGGTTGTTTTGTTTTGTTTTGTTTTTTACGTTAAAGAAAAAAATGTCTAGGGGCCGGAGCGATAGCCCAGCGGGTAGGGCGTTTGCCTTGCACGCGGCCGGTCTGTGCCGGCCCAGGTTCGATCCCCGGCATCCCATATGGTCCCCGAGCACCGCCAGGAGTAATTCCTGAGTGCAGAGCCAGGAGTAACCCCTGAGCATTGCCGGGTGTGACCCAAAAAGAAAAAAAAAAAAAGAAAAGAAAAAATGTCTAGCAGAAGTGCCAGTAAAGTTCTGTGACCTCTTCAGTAAACTCTTAAATATGATCATAACTGGGCAGTAACTAGAGAACCAGGGTTCATCTAGCCCAAGAAAAGTAATTTCTTTCATGACTCAAAACATGTTCAGAGTGTCTTCACTGAATTCAATTCTTTTCAGAAAAACCCATGAAGGCTCTGCCTATGTCCAAGTTTGGTTACACGGTAGCAGGATAGAAACAACTGAGACGCAAGCCCTCGCAGAAGCTGGTTCTGTAAAGAAATCACCCAACCAGGAGCAGATTCAAAGAACGTCAAGATGAAGAGCAGGCATAAGAGCATGACAGTTCATTGAACTTTGAAGGGGACATAGAGTTCTTAACTACCAGGAGGAAGGAACAAGAGTCTGCTAGACTAAGGAAACATCATGGACAAAATTCCAAAAGCTGAGAAGTATTAGAATGTGTCAAGGGCTAGGAATAAGTTCTCCGCTGCTTCCTTGACTCTGGCCTTTGTTCACTATTTCCTAGACAGCTGCTCTGGTCATCCAAACAAAGTGTGCCCACACAAAACTTGAAGTCTACAGTAGGAGACATCAAAGAACCAGCAAAGACCAAAGTACATGACCCACAAGAGCTGAGCCATGTCCTGCAAAGGAGAGGGATTCATTAACTAAAAGCATTATAGGAAAAGCCAAAAAACTTGAAGGTCTGTGCTAGAGGGATATTCTCCAGCTTGAAGGGAAATTGGACATTAACTAGTGAAGAGCCTTCCATGAAGAATGTCTAGGTCTTTGGCATACAAACAAGAGTGAGGGCCTAGTCTAATCAGAGTCATGTGAAGACTAGGGGAAGGGGAGGCTTTTATCTTCATGCTAAAAGCAAAGGCCAGTTATTGCCATATTTTAAGCACAAAGTGGAGATGGAAATCTACTTTTTGGAAAGATCTTTCTGGCTGTCACGTAGAGGATGAATTAGAGGGAGAGAGGAGGGCAGGCAAGGAGCCTTGTCGGGTGACAAATAAGATATACTGGTAGTTTTCATGGGGCTATGGTGATGGAAAAGAGAAAGGAATAGATTCAAAAGACTTATCTGATCATGGCATCCAAGATGTTAAATTTGAGGTGCCTTTGAGACACTGGAGAAGATCCCAGAAAGATACCCCGGGAGTCTGGAGCTCAGTGTCAACGTCTAGGCACAAGACTAATATTTTTTGAGTCATCTCCTTATAGATGATTATTGAACTATGAGTGAGTAAGTAAATGTTAGTTGAATGAGTGACTCAGACCATGATGGATTGATGAAATTAGGCAAGCAAAAAGAACTGAACAGGCAGGATGGTGGGTGTTGAGGTGGGAGATGCTGAGATGTCGGTTGAGGGACACTCTTGTGGAGAGTGTGGTGTTGGAACATGGTATGCATATGAAACCCTATCATTGGGAGAATTGCAAGTCGTGGTGCCTGAAGTTTTTTTTTGAGAGGAAGAAATTGAGTAGGAGAGAGCACTAGGTGAGATGAGGATATGCACAGTCGTGCAGAGCTATGTTGCTGTAACTGGAAGCTCGCTGTGAGGAGAGGCCAGAGTTCACCTTCTTCTCTGTGGTGAGCTCTTATGCCTCCTACAGTTCTGTTCTGAAGAGTAACAGGAACTTGGGGAGTAACCAGGCTGCTCCTTGGCCCACATGGAGACACTTCTAACCCTTCCAGCTAAAAAGGAGCTGGTCTTTAAAAGTTCACATAGAACGGTGTTGCCAGAGATGCAACTAGTTGTTCACCAAACACCCTAATGGACCATCCTTTCTGTGAGATGTTATTTGTAGTTGGACATCGAGTGCCAGGCAGTTTCTTCCACTGCTGCCGTGGGGCTGGGCAGAGGATGCACCACTCTGTTCCTATCCCTACCGGTCAGCGGGAGGTCAATCCTCCATCTTGTCATTGTGAGGGGATTCATGACTTTGAACAGGGAATCTGGGGTTTCTGGGGTACTTTAAAGTACCCCTACCCTCACACCCACAGCCAGGTTCTTTGAGGTCTCACCTAAACTGTTAAGCTACTCTTGCCTTTTCTAAGATCCTCACAGAATGGAGTAACACAGGGTGTGGTACCAAAACCCCAAAATTAAAAAAAAAAAACCAGAAACAATATTGTGCTGTTCTCCTTAAACCTACTATGAACTCATATCCTCATTCCTGGTGTTGGTTCTGGTATATGGACACCTAATGTCTTGATGCCATTAGCACCCTCTTTCCCTTTACAGTTTGGATCGTTGCTAATGGCCACCAGATTTATGTGCAGAGAGAAAGTTAAGTGATGCTCTGATGAATGCATTGTGATGGAGGACTTACAAGGAAAAGATCGAAGTCTGTTTACCTGCCTTTTAGTGGTATGAAGCCACAGAGAAGCTTCTTCAGTGTCTTGTCTGAGAATCTGGACTGGCCTGTGCATGGAGGAAGCCTTGGCATAGCAGGAGGGCGCAGGCAGGAGATGCTACAATGGGGTGGGAGGTGAGTGTGTTTGCTGGCCGTTATTCTGCTCCTTTCTTTCCTCCACAGCCAGGTCAACCTCGGACGCCTCAGACTGACCCTGAGCAAGATAAGACCCAAGAACAGGTTTGGGCCTAGACAATGAATGAGGCCCTGGGGACCTTGGTTCAATCCCAGCGCTTCACGGACCCACAAATATGGCAGGGCACACACCCTGAGCAGATCCAGAAACCAGATAAAGAAATTTGAAGGGCGGAGTAGAGTGTGGTATAGCTAGACAGAAATGAGGGCGTTGGGGGATGGGAAGCACCAAAGCCATTGTCGTCTGGTTATTGGCAGGGCCCGGAGAGCACAGACTTGAAAACGTTTCTCACATGACTTTTTTGAAAAGGCACCACTTGGAGTGAATGGAACTCGAAGACCTTCCCTGTACCCACACACCTCTGCTTCCCTACACAGGTTGCTGAGCACCTCAGGCCGCCCAACTTATAACCATATTGGGTAACCCAAACCCATGATTCTCTAAGAGATATATTCAAGTCACTTGCACAGGACACAGAAACACCATCTGCCCCCTTCCCCCATGTTAAGTAAACAAATGTGTGAGCTTTTCCATCACCGCTTTGCATGACATGTAAGCTAAGAGTGGCAGTGTTTCCTTCTCTAGAGCATCGGCCCTGGAGCCGTGGTCCTTCCTATCTGTAGTGCTGTGTGTGGTGGCCAGTTACTACCTTGTAAGGATGTTTAAAACTAAGAACCAAAGCTAGTGGTTCCTTAGTCACCTGAAACTTCATGATCCTTGATGAGAGTGAGTCTGGGCAAGCTTTTTGACCCACAGAGGTGAGGCTGACTCACCCATGATTTGAATAAGGAAAAATCAAGGGCAGACCATGTTTCCAATTGGGAATATCCATTTCAAACTCTGAGATGTGAAATACCTCTGGGTGGGAGGTTGTGCCTATTGTGACTCTGTTTTCCTCTCTATAAAATGAGAAGATGATCCAAGTTTAGGAGCAGTATTCAAGTACATTTCAGAAATTTAGGGCTAATTTAGAGATAACCCCTGTAAGATGACCTTCTGATTAGAGGAGCAGTGATCCCTGGGGAGGGGCCACTGCTTCAGTATTGAGGGCACCTGGGCAGCCTCACGTGCCCCTGCCAAGGATTAGTAGAGTTGGTATGCATGTTTCCATGGGATTAGGATAAAAGTACGGTCTATATTTTGTTTTTGATTTTTGTTTGCTTGGGCTTTGGTTTTGCTGCTGGGGTCACACCAGGCTGTATTCAGGGCTTACTCCTGGCTCTTCACTCTCAGAGATAAATACTGCAGGGCTCAGGGGACCAACCATATGCAGTACCAGCAACAGAACAGGGGTAAGCCACACGCAGGACAAGTCAGGTGCTTTATCCACTGTATTATCTCGCCAGCCCAAGAGTAAATGTGTTCTTAAACTCATTTATTATAGTGCCTGTGTTTGGAAATAAGACTTGTTTATTTAAGTCTTTGTATGGCATAAAGAAAACTTTATTATGTCTTTGGAGACATATAATAAATGCATATAATAATATGTATTTATTATGTCTTGAGTTAACTCCACTATCCTCAGTCAGCCTTAAATATACTATATATATATTTTAAAATACACTATAATGTTTTCAAAAACTCAGAGGATCTGCTTGAAAAGTTTAGTTAACTATTTTGTTCCTGGGTATATGAACCACTAGATTCTGAAAACTGTATCACTGTATCACTGTCTTCCTATTCATCATCGATTTGCTCGAGTGGGCCTCAGTAACATCTCCATATGTCCTGTCTCATGCTAGCAGAGCCCAAAGGCATTTGCTTGCTCCAGGAACATAAAGAGCGTCAATCCATTCGGAATGAGGTTTATAATTGTTGCTGGTATTTGGCATATCAAATACAACATGGGTAGCTTGCCAGGCTCTGCCGTGCAGGTAGCATACTCTTGTAGTCATCTCTAAGTCCAGCATTTATTGATGAACCCCTCGGCTGCTTGCAGCGCTGAGCCGGGCTGTGATAGGCTGGTCTGCTGGGTGGAGTTCTGATGAGAGGGAAGTCCGATGTGGAAAATGGAGGTCCTCATGGAGTGCGGGTGGGGTCGCCTGGCTTGTTGCAAGGGTCTGCTGGGGTGGTGAGCCAGGGCTAGAGCTCGCCATCCCTCCTGGGTGCCTCGTGAGTGGCCCACGAGATTCTGAAAACAATAAAAGATAAAGTAGAACTTGGACATGTGGGGCTACTGGATTCTCCAGTTCAATCCACCCTACTTCTCCACCTCCTCCCATTCTTTATGATAATAAGTTAATAGCATCAGAACTATGGATGCCTTTCTGGAAAATAGTTCCTCCAAACTAGATTAAATACACTTGATGGGAGTTAATGGTCACAGTTGAGGGCCCAAGAATTTGAGATCTACCCTTAAATGTAGGCATGTATGCGTGCACACATGCACACACACACACACGCAAACACACACATGAAAATAGACTTTGTTATTGTTGCTTTCTGTATATTAAAAATACTGAAAGTGGATCAGAGGAATAATATTGCGAGTAAGGCATTTGGACTCACCAGCACCTTATGTGGCCCCTCAAACTGTGCCAGGAGTGATTCCTGAGCACAGAGCAAGGAGTAAGCCCTAAGCACTTTCCAGTGAGGTCCCAACACCAAATATATATGCATATATATGTACATGGAAAGTATAAAGGGAAAAGTCCATTAAGTCATATTGTGGAAAGAGAACATTCCAAGGCCCAGTTCCCCAAATCTCTCTGAAAATGCACGTTTTTAGAAAACAAGACTGTACTGTACCTGCTGTTGCAAACCTTATGCTTTCACTCCACAGTCCATTGTGGATAACTCTGTGCATAAATAACGACGCCATTCATTGGAATGGTTCCATTCAAGTGTTCCATAAAATAGCAGTGCTGCAGGCCTTCTGTACATTTCCCAATTGTTGGCCACTTAGGGTTTTTTTCATGTTTTCTTTTCCTATCATAAAAAAATATTGTCCTGAACATCCTTTGACATACAAATTCCCACGCTTGTTTGATTAGCTCTAGGGTTCATGCCTAAACTGATGCTGATGGGCCATCTGCATGTTTATCTTGCTCTAGGCCCGACTCCCTGCAGGAAGCTCTCAGTTTGCATGCCCATCAGTCGTGTTTGTGGATTCTTGATTCCCCTGTAGAATTGCCTACACTGGGGCTTGCATTTTTTTTCTCTGTGAATCTCTTAAATGAAAATGAGATCTCACTATTGTTTATATTTGCTTCACTTTGATTGCTAAAGTGATCAAGAGCCTTCCAGCGGGTGTACTGCCTGTTTGTATTGTTTCCTGTCGTGACATGCTTGATTAGTCCTGCCTAAAAACGCTGGGAGGATTATGGTCTGGTTGGCCCCTAGCATGCAGGAGCTGAGCTATAATTTATTCTTCAGTTAGAGTGCAGGATACAGACTATAGGAAAGAAAGTTCATTAGTTCTGTAACAGTTTTAAGAACTGTTACAGTTAATGAACCCATTTTACCCTGGAGTAGCTGTAAACAAGACAAAATTCCAAATGCTGATAGAAAAATGTCATTTTTTCCATCCAAAATATCTGGAGAGAGTGAGATTGGCCTACCCCTTCTGCTGTGGTCCTAGTAAGTAGTGACAGAATTCATGGAAACCAAGCCTTTCCTCATTCCCACCATCCCATAGAGGAGCCATTCCAACCCCCACCACACCTGCATGAAGCAGCCGCTGGTCAGAGCTCCAGGGTTTAGAAAGCATCTGAAATGAACTTTTCTGCATCTCCTTCCAAGTCACAAAAAAAAAAAAAAACATGGGGAAGAGAGAAAAATTCTATAACTGACGAAGAGTAGCAAGCATCTGTGCAAAGGTGGGAAACTGGTCATTGGTTACTCTTGAGCCCCTGAAAGAGAAGACATAAAGCACATATGCATTCCACCCTATCCTAGGGTGGGGCACCCTCATACATTCTCCCCCTCATAGGGTGGTACACCCTTTTAAGTCTTATTTCTTCTCACTTCCCTTTTCCCAAACACGTCTCACTGGAGCTGTTTCCCAAATCTTGACCTACCTCTTGAGCTTTTCCAACCTTTGTAGGTGCTGCTCCTTCTCTGGTTTGCTTTCTCCACTCTTCACAGGGCACAGGCCTGCCACACTAGCTCTACCAGGGCCATGGCTTTGCCATGCGCTAGGCACCATGTTCAATGTTTCTTGGCATGTCTTGTCTCTACTCCTCCCTATTACTTTGAGTCATAGATGACATGGCCTCTATTTTCTAAATAGTTTCAGGAAACTGTGTTTTAAAATTGATAAAACTCAGCCAGACTCACATAACTGACAAATGACTGACCCACAGTTGTGATTCAGGTCTTATTTATTTCCTTTCAATAAATATCTATTGATGAAATGAAATTATTTTCCAAGCCTTGGAAATCTTTCCCGAAACCTCAAAATAACCATCTTTGACTGGGTTCACTAGAACTTTAATTTTCCTTTGATACCTGATCTTTCTTGATGTCATTTGTCACCTTTTCCCCCCTAAGCCTCATACTCTGTCTTCACATTTTAGCTCGGGGGTGGAGGCGGAAGCAAAAGGGTAAACTTCTTAGCTCATACATCTTTCCTCGAGCTGGTCTTGCTTTCCCTAAAGTCTTTATAGTTCCTCCAAAGAAATTAGATGGATTTCAATTAAATAACTGTCTTTTCATTTTTGAGTTCTTATTATAAACAGTACTATGAATAATGTGTTGCACATATATCTTTGTATACTAAGATAAATATACTTATGTGACATTCTTTATGCTGGTTTCACTTTTAAGTAATTTATTCATTTTTATTGTATCACCATGAGTTAGTAAATGACAAAGATATTTATGATTGCATTTCAGGCATATATTATTCCAACACCCCTCCATCAGTACCGCTACCCTCCAGTAATATCCCCAGTTTTCATCCTTCTCCTGAGCCTGCTGCTGTGGAAGGCAATTTTCACTCCCTTGTTTTCCTGGGGTTCCCTTCCCAAACTTATCTCCTCCACCCATGGCCTAGTGGCAAGCTTCCTACTAAAGACTAGTTCTTGTTCTTCGTTTCTCTTTCCTTTGGGCATTTGATATTCCCCTACACAGTTTCTTTATATCCTATATCTTAGAGAGATCGTTCTGAATCTCTCCCTCTCCCTCTGACTGATTTCACTCAACACGATGCTCTCCTGATCCATGTTGCAGAAAGTTGCATGACTTTATCTTTTCTTATGGCTGAATAGTATTCCTTTGTGTATGCTACAATAGTTCCTTTATCCAGTCATCTGCTCTTGAATATTTGCGTTGTTTCTGTTTGGGGTTTTCTGTAAGTTCAAACAACTATAAAGTAGTTGAGATTAAGACAGCATGTTACTGGAATAAAGACAGACCCTCAAATCGATAGAATAAAATAGAAAACCCAGAGATAGAGCCTCAGGTATATAGTCACTTAATCCTTGAGATAGTAGCAAAAAAAAAAAATGACCACATGCAAAGATAATTAAACTCAGACTTCTTTCTAATGCCATGCACAAAAGTAACATCAAAATGATTTAAAGACCTAGATATCAGACCTAAATCTATAAGTTAAATAGAGAAAAATATAGGCAGAACTTTCCATGACATTGAAGCTAGATTCATCCTTAAGGATAAAATGCCACTGACCAAGCAAATAAAACCAAGATAAATGGGGCTACATTAAACTAAGACGCTTTTGTACCTCAGAAAACAATGACCAGAGTATGAAGACAGCTCACAAACTGGGAGAAATTATTTGCCCACCAATCATACGACAAAGAATTACTAATCGAAGTTATAGAAAGAACTGTTATAACTCTACAAGAAAAAATATTGAACCTCGTTTAAGAAATGGGAAGAAGAACTGAGAAGGAACTTCTTCAAAGAAGAAATACAAATGGCCAAAAGCATATAAAAATGCTTTATATCACTAATCATCAGGGAAATACAAATCAAAACAGCAATGAGCAAACATCAGCTCACACCATAGAGTCTGGCCCTCATCAAAAAGAACAACAACCATTGTTGGCAAGGATATGAGGGAAAGGGATCCTCATTCACTGCTGATGGGAATGTCCATCAGCCCTGCCTTTTGGGAAGACTATATGGACATTACTCCAGAACTGGGAATTGAGTTTCCAAATGACCCCTCAATTCTACTATTGGGAATATACCCCAAGGGCCCAAAAGAACAATGCAAAGAAAACACCTGCACTCTTGTGTTCATGGCAGCACTCCATGAACTTCCATAGTTCCATAAATTAGGGAATCATGGAATTCCATAATTCCATGAATTTCTATAACTCCATGAACTTCCAGCACTTCCATAATTCCAAATTATGGAAACAACTCAAATGCCCACTAACAGAAGCCACTTTTTTTAAAGCTTAAAAGCAGTTGAGGACAAATCACCTGATACAGTTCAGACTAATACATTGCCCCTGTCAGAGTCCTTTAGAAGGTGTCCCAGATATTCCTCAGGGAACTATACATAGGATATGCATAAATGACTACTAATGTATACACCCTGGAAAAATGTCAGTGTTAGCTCTGGTAATTTTTTTGTTCTGTTTTTGAGGGAGGATGTTCAGTAGATTGAACCAAGCAATTCATACTTGCAAGGAATGCACTTTGCCATTGACCTTCATCCTCTGGCCCTTTTGTTACTATTTTTAATAACACTTGACTAGGGTTCTAAGTTTCTTCAAAGGGAGGGAGACCAAAAGACTAGAAACTGAACTCCCATTTGACCCAGTCATACCACTCCTGGGAATCTACTCTGGGAAACCAAAAATACGCAGCAGAAACACCATCCCTACTTTTATGTTCATAGCAGCATTATTCACAATAGCCAGAATCTGGAAGCAACCAGAGTGCCCGAAAATCGATGACTGGATAAAGAAGCTTTGGTACATCTACACAATGGAATACTATGCAGCTGTTAGGAAAAAATGAAGTTATAAAATTTGCCTATAAATGGACGGACATGGAGAAGATTATGTTGGAGCGAAATTAGCCAGAAGGAGAGAGACAGATACAGAATGACTGCATTTATTTGCATAGCATAAATATATATGTTCATATTATGATACAAATATCCAAGGTCAAGTGAAGATATCAGGAGTTCTTGTCAAAGGTGGAAATTATCACAAACGTGTGGGAGTCTGAGGCTAGGTAAGACAGAAAATGGAACAGTGTGCTAACAATTGTCGAGGGTACTAATGCCAACCTAGAACTGAGCATTAAATAGGCAAAAGATACACATGACAACCCTTTAATGTATGTTCTGTAATCCATAATCTGAAGGGAAGGAAAAGAGAAAGAGAGAGAAATGGAAAGAAATAAAGAACCTGCCATGGAGGAGGGCTGGGGAGGGGGAGGGAACCGGGGATGTTGGTGGTGGGAGATGGGCACTGGTGGCGGGATGGGTGCTGAAACACTGTATGACCAAAACCCAAATATGAACTTTTCAATTGTATATTTTTGTAATTGTAAAAATAAAAAATGTATGGGAAAAAAATGAAAAAAAATAAGGGGAGGAGACCTGGGAAGTATATTGATTATATGAAGAATTATTATAGCAGCTAATTTTTTTTTTACTGTGTGCCAAACACTAGTTCATGAATTTTTCTGTATTAATTTTATTTTATAACAATCTAATGATGAAATTACTTGTTCTGATTGTACCGCCACAAGAGATTAAACTGGACCAAGTTGCCAGTTGTAGAGCCTACACCCTTTATTAATCATTAAGAATCTGAAAATCATGTGGGCCTAAAAGAAACATAATTATTAGTAATAGAATGTATTTGTTACTTCCCTGTATAAGAGTAGTGTGTCTGAAAGGGCAGTGCCTCTCTACGACAGATACATAGTCCCAAGCACCTCAAGAGATGTACAGGCATCCCTGAGACACCTGTTCCTGGCAAAAAAACCCAAAATGGCCAGAATATTCATGTACCAAACCCAGCTTCTTTAAACCTGTATTTCCCACGTGCATGGACCAAAAACCTGCCTGACCACAGCTGAGGCTGTTTTGTGAGGAAGAATTTAGGGCTGGAGCCATAGTACAGCAGGTAGGGTGTTTGCCTTGCACGCAGCCAACTCACGTTCATCCTCAGCATCCCACATGGTCCCCAAGCACCTCCAGGAGGAATCCCTGAGCAAAAAAAAAAAAAAAAAAGGATTAATAGACACAAAATTAGTTTTCATATTGGTTTTCCAAGCGCTGTCCACGGGTATTACCTCTGAGACTGAAAACAACTCCCTGATTATTGAGAAAACAACTTCTGTGTACAAACGTATTTTGCAAATCTGTTTTTGGAATCAGTACTGTGCATAGAATATAGATTTGATGAATAAATGCAGGTAATCAGGGCTGTAAAAAAGAAAGGTTTCTTTTTCCAAGTCCTACATACACACGCATGGGAAATACATACACATGTAAAAGGGATTTTACACCTAACCTATTTGCTGTGATTGTATGACTATTTATCCACAAGTTAATGTGTTATATTTTCATCTTCAAGAATGCAAGTCTCCTTACTCCAGAGCGCTCTGCTCTTTTCACCTGTGCCCTCTGTCATCCACCCCGCCACGTTGGCTCGCCCAGCTGTGGTTAACCCCCGGGTTACCATTGCTGGGGTCTGCATTTCAAGCAGAAGGCCAGGAACAGAGCCTTAGGGCCGGTTAAACGTGAGACCCTACCGCAGTGTTTCTAGCAACCTTGTGACTAGCCAGGGAGAAAGTAAACTGGAAACACATCCGCGTGCGGTGTGGACTCAGAGTCCACCCTCACCATAGAGCTCAAATTGCCCCTGTGAAAGAGGGAAAGCATGCCAAGTGCCTTTATTACAGGATTCCACAAGCAAAGGCCAATACGAGGACGGGTTCCAGTCTGTGAGTGAGCATTGTGCGGTGGAAAGGCTCAGTTCCCTGAGGCCGCTGGCGGGCCTTCCTGTCCGCCCTCCTCACCGACGTGTCAGGCTGAATCTTTTCGTTCAGTCCGTTTCAGCTTTGCCCTAACCAGCGTGCTCATCTTCTCTTCTTCCCTGCTTCTCGTTCTCTTCCTGTCTCTTCCCAGCTCCCCAACCCTCCCACTCCTCCTCTGTCGTCCTCTTCTCTCATCCCTGCCCTCCATCACCACTTGCTTCTCTCTCGAGGCTTCAGCAGAGAGCCCCCTCTTGACCCAAGTGAACATGGAACACCATGGAACACGGCGAGACACCAGCCGATCTGGGTGTTCTGTGCAGAGCGCCCCAAGCATGAGAGACCCATGACCAGCAGCTGGTCCCGTGGAAAGGCGCTTTGCTTCTGCGGAATGGGAGTCTAATCCTGTTACTGGCTGGCTGGAGACTCCTGGGGCCTAGGAGCCCCCTTCCCGCAGCCCGCAGGGCTATCATTGGAGGATGGCTGCGCCATGGAGGGCTTTGCTCGCCAGCAACCCCCTTCCTCCCCCCCCCGCCCCGCCGCTCTTTTCTTTTGCAGTGACACACACTGCAGTGCCTCTGAGGTCATTTGTTTCCCACAGCCTCACAGGGCGCTGTGGCAACCAGGGGGACAATGATCTCTCACAGGAATGATGGGAGGCCTTGTTTTGCCTTAAATAAGCCCCTTCAAGGGAGCACTAGGGTCTGTTGTGTGTAGGGGTTGGTTTGCCCCTCACCCCCACCCCCAGAAAATCCTCTTGCACGTAGATCCAGTGTGAAGTACTCAGGCAACTGCTATTGAAGACATAAAAGGACCTTGGGGAGGGGGTTGATTTTATTTTTATTGCTGTTTTGAGTCCATGATCAGGTTTTCCCTTCCTTTTCCCAGCCACTCTCCCAAAAGAGCCCCTCATGCTTTGCACCGTTTCAAGCAGAAACGGGCAGGTGTCCATGTGGGAAGAGGCCCCTGTCTCTGGACTGTTTAGGACGCTCCTCCATTCTGCGGATGCTGCAGGGGTTGGGGCTGCAGGTCGCAGAGCCTTATAATCTGGTTCATTCTTATCCTGCCCTGCCCCAGAAGAAAATGCTGGGACTGACTATCAGACGTTAGAATTCCAATAAAGAGAGGTACAAAAAGGTACTTTGTGGGCCACCACAGAGCAGACAGTCAGCTTTCATGCCAGAGCTTCAGGGGAATATGAGGAAAGAAAAAGGCCTGTGTGTTAGCTACGGAATAAAAAGGAGTCAGGTTCCATGCCTGACTTAGCTGTTAAATGAGGAAAGGGGTGAGATTATGCACACCCATGCCTTACAGCACACTAGAAAGCAAAGAATTGTCCTACTTGTCTGATGGTTGAGGTCTGCCGATGGCTGAGGGTGCGTTAGCTTTAGAATGTACATGTGCAAGCATTATTATTTGTAAAGGCTTTCTATTTTGTGACTCATGCTGCATCCTATAATCTAAGGTATTTCTTCTGGAGAAACTAAGGTTAGGACGATTAAAGTCTTTCCCCAAACCACATGATGAATTATTTTCAGGGCTCAAGATTAAAATCTAGGTCCTTTGGTTACTAGATCATTAACTAATTAGTAAGATCTATATTTTGTTGTTGCTCTAAGAAATAAAAAGGAAGGAAAGAAGAAGAGAAACAGAGACAATTGAGAGAGTTGCTCATACGAGCAGTATTTTCAACAACTACATGATTGTCTAAATTATATTTTTAAACACTCATTTCTCCCTTTCCTTTTTATAATTCATATATTTACTTGTTAAAAGATTTTCAAAAAGTTTTTGACATAGATTCAAAAACTGTTGGCTGTTTGATTGGACCTAGAAGAATATAATACTTTTCCCTTACCTTTTCATTTCCTGACTTCTTTCCATGATAATTTTAATACATTTG
The DNA here is from genome assembly GCA_021461705.1 of Cryptotis parvus. Classification (NCBI taxonomy): domain Eukaryota; kingdom Metazoa; phylum Chordata; class Mammalia; order Eulipotyphla; family Soricidae; genus Cryptotis; species Cryptotis parvus. The sequence continues at coordinate 36,001 of JAJIBD010006615.1, read as the reverse complement.
TGAAATACTCAGGCAGGAAGGAGAGTTTTCCAGATGTATCTGTTGATTGCTCTGTTGCAAACACAGGACAATTCAAAGATTGGTATCCCTCCTGGGTAAATGGAAGAAACATAGTTTTGATAACTAGCTGTTCTTGAGTTTAATAAACCTTCCTAAGATTAACTCTTAACAACTCAGTATTTCTATAATTGTTCATAAATTTTAAGGTAGAAGCCTGTAAGTTTGATAAATGGATTGACATATTGTCTTATTTTTTGGACCATCTGTTAAATGCTTATTCTCAAATGTTCATTAGCTTCAAATAGCAACTACACCAGTCAGTTCCTAGCAGATAGATAGCCTGTGTCTGACAGTGATGGGACATTGGCCAGACCCTCATTTTTTGGTCTACGAAGGAAATGTTCTGCTCTTAGCTAAAACTAGACTGACTCATGCTTAAGCATTCATTGTAAAGGAAACAAAATAATAAATAAAAATCACTATCAGACAGTCGATGGCAGATGATGAATGGCCAAATAAACCCTCCTCATCTATAGTCATTAGCAAGCTGCCTTCAAAAATGTTTGACTTTAAGGAAATGCATAGTTCTTCTCTGGCTGGACTCAAGAGCCAACCTTCTGTCTCATCTAAACATCCCCCAGAAGTTCCTTGATGACTGGCAAATCCCACTGTGTCTTCCAGAGACACAGAAGATGAGTTTGATTAAGTCCAAAATGGTTACTAAAAATGTTGGATAGCACAAAATCAGCAGTGATAGCTTTGGGAGCTGTAAATAAATAACAGACTTGTCGTCCCACACCCTGGTTTAATGCTCTCAAGAGGTTCTTATGTTGCTCGCATGTAAATGAAACCCCTGTTGGCCTTGGCTGATATTGGCCTCTTCCTTGACCCTGTTTGACTGAAACAAAAAGTCATTGGTGGAACAAAATTTCAGAGCTATGAACTTGCTTGAAAGAAAAGGGCAATTCTCTGAATTGGGTAATTGGATCACCCTCCCAAGTGCCCGAGGGCTTATATCAAACATATAAGAAGGGGCTTAATAACTTCAGTGTATAAATGAGCTTCATGCAGCTTCCAACTGTAACATTTCACTCTTAGGAGCTCTAAGACATAAAAACAGATTTTTTTCCAGAGCATTTTGAAGTGGTCTTTATGAGACACAGGAAGAGACTGCCAGCTACTGTGGAATCCTTGTAGTTGTGCAGGGTCTATTCTGATGGATGGGCAACCTCAGAGCCTCTGCAAAATGGTCACTTGATAAAATTCTTCACAAAATGCATTGTTGGAACTGAAATATGGCAGTGATGCTGTGTTTTTCAAATCATACTTGGTATTTATTTCCTTGGTCATAATTTTGTCATATTGACTAAATTAGATGAACTGTCAAGCAGAAAAACCCAACTCTTCCTGCTTCTCATGGTGAAGAGTTTAAGACTTCCCACAGCTCTGTGTGAACTGATAAGCATTCATTTGAAAAGCTAACATCTTTGAAAAAATGATTTATTATTGCTCAGTGTGTATTTAATGAATACCTTATACCAGACTCAAGAATATTAAAAATTACAAAGTAGATCAAGGCCAAAGAACAGATATTGAAAGATGATTAATGACTAAAGGAAGACACAAGAAGGGAGCCATCATGCCTTTAAAATGGCGATGTCCGTACCTCCCTGGCAGGGGAGATACCATGATCAGGAAGGTGGTTTACCCAGGGTGAGCTTATCCATTACACTCTGGATGTACTGACTCCTGCAGTTTTCCAAGAGGTGGGAAACTCAACTGCATAATTTGTGGTAGTGGGGATTGTCTTCACACTCTCCCCTGGAAAAAAAATAAATAAAATGGGATATCTAGAAAAGGTAAATGAGGTAAAGAGGTGACATGAGGCATATGAACAAAGAAGAATATCCAGGCAGAGGATTCAACTCAAGAAAAAGACTCTATAGAAAGAGCAAATGAGTGATTAATGTAGGGGAGGTACAAGATCTGAGCTAAAACCATCATTCTTCAGTTGGAGGAGAAGGATCAAGAGGCTGTTCGGTTGGGTCCTGGGGAAGTCATTATTTGTGATGGAGGCAAACAGTTGGGGTCAAAACTTGGGTAAAAAAAGGGGAAGGAAGGGGACACTTCTGAAAAATATATGCTTTGAAACGTATCTCCAAAACATTCTGAGAACTCTGGCAACCACATAGAAGAGCTCATGGAGGAACATTGATTCTTATCTTAATGGTTATAGATGTAACTACATGTCAAAAAAAGAGTTTACAGAATCTGGCTATTTATTTATTGCTCATTCAATTTAAAGGTGATACATTTTTCACTGAAGACATATTGCTAAAAGTGGGTAAAATTGTTCCTAACAGCTAAAATTCCCAGAAAACTAATCAGAGAAGGAACTAACTTTAATCATGACACAAGTACTTATTTTCATTTTCGTCCTATAATTTTTATAGACGCCTGTGAGGCAAGTGTTTTAGCTGCATGTTCACAAATGAATAAACAGCCTTAGAGAAGTTACATAAATTACTCTGTGTCCTATAGTCAATATGTGGCAAAGCCTATGCGATTGTCCTCTATTATTCATACGACTTGTCTGAGTAGCTAAATCTTCAGTTGTACATCTGTATCCAGAGTAAAGGCAGAATATTAGAATTTTCTCTTTTAGTTTTATTTCTTATAAAATAGAAGTGGTACTTTCTTTTTTTTTCCCTTCAAAAACTGAAGGGTTTCTAACTAGGTGTGGCAAATGATTCAAACCCAAATGATCAGTTGTATGTGCTTTCACTGCTGTATTGTGCTTACCCAGCAGTAACTCCTGAGTTCTATAGTGGTGGTAGTGGTATGTATCTATTATCAGGACTATAGCATCTTTCTTCACCCCTAATGTGGTAAATTAGAGAAACTTTCAAAGTCCTAGGACCTAAAAGTCATGCCTGCCTCCTATAGTAGGAAACCCTGTTATTCTCTAAAAATATGAAAAACAAGTGAGTGCATAGATTTGAAGTCTAAGTATTGGAGGGAAATCTTTTAAGAATAATAAATGAGGGCTGGAGCGATAGCATAACGGGTAGGGTGTTTGCCTTGCAGGAAACCAACCCGGGTTCGATCCCGGCATCCCATATGGTTCCCCAAGCACCGCCAGGAATAATTCCTGAGCAAGGAGCCAGGAGTAGGCCCTGAGCATGGCCAGGTGTGACCCCCAAAAAAAATCATAAACGAAATAGGGTACAAATATCAGAAGTGTGATTGCAATTCAAGTTAGGATTTGTAAGTCATTTTGGTGTAATCGCTGAAATCATTTTTTGTTTTGTTTTATATTCTGTGTATATTTTGTTTTGTTTGTGTACCACACCCAGCAATGCTTAGAGGCAACGCCTGAATCTTTGCTTGAAGTTGCTTTTAGCAGTGCTTGGGAGATCATATGGGTCACCAGGAATTAAACCGGGGTCTCCTGCATGGAAGACATGTGTGCTGCCCTTTCAGGCATCTCTCTGGCCCAGTTTTCTTTTTCTTTACTTTTAAGGTTATTATATTCCTCCCCCTCCGTGCTGTAAGATTTAAAAAAAATCACAGAAAGCAATGGTGGGTAGAGTCTGTTGGTTCTACAGTTTAGCTGTGGCCAGCTCTCCTGCCTCCAGCTGGCACTGGCTTATCCTGAAGAGGTCAGTGATTCATCCCTCCTGGGACATGAGATGTGGTTCCATATACTGCTTGAGTTCCCAAATTGTTCACACGTTTACTTAATTTTTTATCAAAAACTAAAAGTCACTTAAGGATTTGACTCTGGAAAATTTAGAAACCCAGTTAAGAATCAACCATCGAGATTTTCTTGGCACATCGAAATTCTATTAGTTATAGCATGTTACACTTCAGTACAATAACACTTAACACAGATTGGTCCCACTAAATTTAGCTTTTATAAAACATCCCCAAGGAAAACAGAACACTCAGCAAGTAGTATTTGGTGATTCACCAAGAATTGCTATGTCCTCTAAAGTTCTCTCCTTGTCATTTTAGTATTCCTTTTTTTTTCTAAATTTTTTATTATACCACCGTGAAACATACAATTACAAAGGTGTTCATAATTGGTTCTTGGTAATACAGTATACCAGCACCCATACCCTCCACCAGTGCCCCATTTCCACCACCAATGTACCCCACCCCCTCCTGCCCACCCCCATGCTGCCTTAATAGCAGGTAGCCCTGTTTCCTCTCTTTCTCTCTCTGTCTCTCTCTCTGTCTCTGCATCTCTCTCCCTCTTATTTCGCACATTGTGGCTAGCCCTGCAGATATTTAGAGTTTATCACTAAAGTCTCTTTGTGTATATTCAATGGTGAGTTTTAATCTGCCATTACCATTTCCCACATTTAATCAGAGTAGCAGGGTACAAAATCAATACCCAAAAAGTATTCCTTTTTTGAGTAAAATGTGAAACTGGACTTCTACCCTTCTCAGGATAAAAAACAATAGCTGCTTAACTTTGAATTTTGGTGCAACTCAGTCAAAAAATCTTCTTCCATGGGTTGCAGGGATATACCTGTCTTGCAAGTGTGAGGTTGTAAATTCAATCCCTAGCCCCTCATTACTGGGTACAATTTCTGGCCCTGCTATTGGGGGCCCTGGCACCACAGCAAGTGTGTAAACATCAAATAACAACAATAACAATATTAACAAGGGAATGAATGGGGAAAAGTATAAATTAAATATTAGAAAACTTTGGGGGCCAGAGCGATAGTCCAGTGGGTAGGGCATTTGCCTTGCATGCAGCTGACCTGGGTTCGATCCCCGGCATCCCATATGGTCCCCTGAGCACCACCAGGAGTAATTCCTGAGCGAAGAGCCAGGAGTAACCCCTGAGCATTGCCGGGTGTGACCCAAAAAGCAAAAAAAAAAAAATTAGAAAACTTATAAGGGGAGCTCAGCAGTACAATAACACTTGTTATCCATGTGTGAGACCCTTGGTTTGGTCCCCAGCATTGTTAAAACAGAACAAAAATAAAATAACAACAGAGAAGTTAAAAATTCTTATTCCATAAATTATTCCTGATATTTAAAATGGATGCCACAGCATGGGAAGATAGTTCAAAGGACAGGAATTTATGCCCCAGAATTGATTCTTACACATAGTCGCTTGAGTTCCAAACCAGCAATAACCCTGAGCACTGCTGGGTGTGACCCCCAAAACAAACAAGATTTTTAATAAAACGAGATGATGCCACATCCTTTTTTTTCTGTCCCAGATCATTAAATATTGTGTCTGACAGCTCCATTCTATTCTAGAGCCTATTGTGTTGAAGTAATGAATGGAATAATCATGACTCGCATGGTGCAAGTTACAGAACTGGAAACCATGGCCAAGTCATCTCTCTGGGTCACACAGCAAAGATTGTATACAATATATATTTTTAAAAATGATATTTCTTCCACTTTGTGCTGCAAAAACAAACTTTGAGGGATGGTTCTCCCACAGGATATGGAAATGGCCTTGGACCAGGTCCAAGGGTGACACAGCTGCTGTTTCCTGAGAGGGACAGCCCATATCCAGAGAGGGAAAAAAAGACCAAGTTAAATATATAGCAGGAGGGTGATGACTGAACCTATTAACAAGAATGAAAGGATTTACCTGTTATACAAAATGTTTGTAATGATATACAGCAATTGGCAGGAATTGCAGTTTATGTTTCGAAGACATAGTTAACATTTCAGAAAACTTTACCAGAGGGCAACTGGTTCAATTATAGTGGTAGCCACAGCCACATCTACTTGTGACACCTGATAATTTAAAAATTCCTTTGAAAGTCAACTTTTATGTTCACAACAGCCTGGTGAGGCTGGTGGGTTGGATAAAGAAGTCAGCATTCACTTGAATTGTAAAGCAAGATTTAAAAAAAGTTAGATTTTATTCTAGGCATGATGTAAAGTTTTCAGCCAAGGATGGACAAGGGTGTGATTTGTATTTTTTAAAGAGCATTCTGTTCAGCCTGTTTTATAGGACTTAGATAAAATGGGGCCAAAGTGGAAGCTGGAAGATCAGATGAGAGGCATGACGCTAATCTGTGTGAAAGATAATGATGACTTCTACTGGATGATGATGGTGGAGAAGTTGAGGATTGACTAGTCAGGATAAAATCTGAAAAATCTATTTAGAAGATAGATTTGTAGATAGACATAGGTGTGCAGTGTTGATATATATGCAAATATTTGATATACATATGTATAATCAATAATTGTCTCTAACTCCAGAGCTATATTGTAAGATCCTTGCTTTACATGCAATCCCCATTCTATCTTTTGGCTCCATATCTGGTCCCCTGTTACCACCAACAGTCACTCCTGAGCACAGGACCAGGAATAACCTCTGATCACTGCTGCTTGTGGCCCAAAAAAACCCCTCTCTTCACCTTCCATAACCACTAATCCAAAGGCCTGGAAGATAGAGGGGTGAGATGAAGGTTGGGTTGATGAAAGACTTCTTATCCATTGGAGTAGAAAAGAAGGAAAACTGAGTATAAATGCAAGTAAGTTAATAAATTTTGGTGATGTGAGGATTAGGGCTTCAATCGCTTAAGCAAGATACAGAATGGTTAGTAAATAGGGAAGGGAATGCTGAACATTGGAGAAGAAAAGAATTAGTTCCTCTTGATACTTTGCTACCTTTACCTTTGACTCCTTAATGAGTTTATAAGAAAAAATATATTCCAAGTCTAAACAGATTATTACCCACCAAAGACTACCGCCAGATACCCACCATCAGCCACCCTGCAAGACAAGGCTCCCTAAGTAACTACCAGTTCTGTGTGCTAGGAGATGTGAGACCTAGAAAAGAAAGGGGAAAATGTTAGCAACTGTGTCAGGTGAATATCTTCTGAGAACTTCTTGCCCTGTCTCTATCCCTGCATAGGATGCATTTAAGAAGGAAGCTCTCACTGCCTTTGCCTACTTCTAAGATCTTCCATTTGGTTAAATATTGGGACTCAAGCAGGTCTTCAGAGAAATGGTAGACCCAACATTCTGTGACCCTGGTTGTGTTAGAGATACTTAGCAAATGATCCAAGCCACCATGCCCAAGCTTCCTTAATCTGTTTTCATATTTGTGCAAGAGCTCTTGACTCAGCATATCTGCATACACTATAGACCCCACAGTGAGTTAAAGTTAAAGCGAGTTTGGGAAGGAGAATGTTGTCTAGAGCAGTGGCTTCTAAGGTTTTCACATCTACAGATCTGAAGAAAACTAGACTACAAGACTTCTCATGTGGTGTTTATCTGTTATGTTGTTGGGGGAAATATTTGGATTCTGCTCAAATGCTGTTTTTTTTTTATGTCACACCCAGCAATGCTCAGGGGTTACTCCTGGCTCTGCACTCAAGAATTAATCCTACAGTGCTTGGGGACCATATGGGATGCCAGAAATCGAACCTAGCTCGGCTGTGTGCAAGGCAAATGCTCTACCACTGGACTATATCACTCTGGTCCCCATCAAATGCTGTTATTTTGCTAGAATTTGGATATGTAAAGATACTTGTGTCTTGTTCAACTATATCACAAGGAAAAAATGCTGACCTTGTAAGTGATTAAAAATAAATAATGAAATTAAGGGAAATATCCTTTTTCTTCTAGAATCCCTGAAAGAAAAACAACTTAAAAAACAAAAAGAACTCCCTTCCCTCATTACCTTTTATCTTGTCCTGACCTTTCCACCATGTCTTTCAGGAATACTGCTGTGTTTTTCTCCTTCCTTAGGGTAATGGTATTTACATTTGGTAATCTTTTCATATCTTTCTGAATGAATGAAATAAAATTAAAAAATAAGTGCTACTATAGTAATTAAAACAAACTGGTTCTTCTAAGATAGAGTGAATTTATGTGTGTGGGTAACCTCATTAATGTTAATTACTCATTTATTTGTTCCTTTTTATTGGGTTCTCTAGGTATGTTTTATTTAATTTTGGGAAAACTGTTCTATCATTGCTGTTTCACAGATAAATAGATGGAGGCCAAGAGCAGGAAAAACAGTCTGCTCAAGGCCGCATATCAGGTGAATAGAAGCTATTTCTGTTTCCAAAGCCAGAGATCTTTGCACTATACTATTCTACCTAGTTTATAGTCGATTATAACAGTGGCTTGATCATTTGCATTTCCTGAAACATCATTTCTTGAGCTTCTATGAACATTTTCTTCTTTGTAATTTGTACAAAGGAGGGAAAGAAGCTTTATTAAAGACTGCACATGTGTCAGATGTAATTTTAGTCAAGTTCACATACCAGACAGGTTTTATTATCTTCATTTTACAGATGAGGAAATGAAACAACAGAGATATTAAGTGGCCCAGTATCACAGCAGCTCACAAGCAGATGAGTTAAGACTCAATCCTGGCACTTTCTCTCAACAAATGCCATGCTCCATAGCAGCAGCAAGGGAGTTCATTTCTAACCCTGGCACACATTTATTTTTTTTACATTTTTAAAAATATTTTATTATACCACCGTGAGATATACAATTACAAAGATGTTCATAAGATGTTCATATTTGGGTTTAGGTCATACAGTGTTCCAGCCCCCCCATCCCTCCACCAGTGCCCATTTCCCACCACCAATGTCCCTGATTCCCTCCCCCTCCCCTACCCTGCCTCTGTGACAGGTTCTTTATCTCTTTCTCTCTCTCTCTCTTTCTCTTTTCCTTCCCTTCCACATTGTGGATTACAATACATACATTAAGAGGTTTCCTGTGTATCTTTTTGCCTGTATTTAATGCTCAGTTCTAGGTTGGTATTAGAACTTTTCGACAAGTTATTAGCACTCTGTTCCATTCTCTGTCTTACCTAGCCTCTGACTCCCCACACGTTTGTGATAATTTCCACCTTTGGCAAGACCTCCTGATCCATGTTTCGCCTGACCTTGGATATTGGTATCATAATATGTATATATATATATATATTATATATATATATATACATTTATGTCATGCAAATAAATGCAGTCATTCTATATCTGTCGCTTTTTTTTTAATATTTTATTACACCGCCATGTGACATACAACTACAAAGATGTTCATGTTTGGGCTCGCAACAGTGTTCCAGCACCCATCCCCCACCAGTGCCCACCCCACCACCAATGTCCCACTCCCCCCCCCCCAGCCTGCCTAGGCAAGCTCTTTTTCTTTCTTTTTTTTTTACATTGTGGATTGCAATACATACTTAGAGATTATCAGTATATCTTTTTTCCTATATTCAATGCCAGTTCTAGGCTGGCATTATCACTTTTGACAAATATTAACACACTGTTCCCTTTGTCTACCTAACTACTGATTCCCACCGTTGTAGATTCCACCTTCTTTTTTTAATTGAAAGATGCTCAGTAGAGCTTTGGTTCCAGTGTTCCAACACGCACCCTCCCCGCCCAAACCATCTCCCATCACCAATGTCCCACCTCCCTCCCCCCGCACCTCAACACCTGGCGGGTTCTGCATGTCATTTCCTTCCTCCCTACATCTCCCTCCCAAAAAACTTTCCTGCTCTTCGTGGAATGCAGTGCACCAAAAGACATCACTGTTTCACTATTTTAGTGGACCGGCGGCGCACGACCTGGGCTTGAACTGGCTTTGCTCTGTTGTATGGTTGAGGAGTTTTGCAGTGTCCGACAGCAAAAGGTGGCTAGTGTGATGGGCGAGTCTCACCGCTGCTTCCGGGACCCCAGAGGGCGGGCCCACTCCCAAAACCCATCTGTCCTCCTCGGGTTCCATGGTCAGCAGGCCGCGCCGGCGCCAGCCCCCCGCCGTCCGTGAGGCCTGTCTGCTGACCGCGCCCCGGCAGGACCACCAGGCTCGACAAGATGGAGGGGAAGGGCGACCACGCCTCCATCTGACGACTTCCCAGTGATTCCCCGCCTTGGAGCCGCCACCGGCCGAACTGGCTTTGCTCTGTTGATCTGGGTGAGGCAGTTTTGCAGTGTCCAGACAGCAAAATGGTGGCTAGTGTGATGGCGAGTCCACCGGCTGCCCGGGACCCCCAGAGGCGACGGCCCCCCCCAAAACCCATCTGTCCTCCGGTTCCATGGTCGCTAGGCCGGCGTGAGCCGCCAGCCTCCCCAGCCGTCCGTGAGGCCCTGTCTGCTGGCCGCGCAGCTCCCGGCAGGACCACCAGGCTCGACAGATGGAGGGGCTATATCTGTTGTTTCCTTCTGGCTAATTTCACTCAATATGATCCTCTCCATGTCCAACCATTTATAGGCAAATTTCATAATTTCATTTTCCCTAACAGCTGCATAGTATTCCATTGTATAGATGATGGCACACATTTATTGAATGAATAATTGAATGTGTTGTAAGCTTCAATTACACACCTAGCCTTGTGTTGTGCTTCCTAAAGTCCACCAAAAGATGGTAATATGATGTAACAAGAATGTTCTAAAAATGAAACCATGAGTGCACAATAGTTTCTCATCACAAAACTCTTGGACTTCTCACCAGTATGCAATCAAAGTGATAGAATTGTGAACCTGTGTTTGGGATAATCGAGGCCCAGATGCTATTTTGACAAATACTTTGGAAGTCAGTGGACAGTTTGTGGCACAACCGGAAATCTGGAGATACTCACCTCTGCAAGCATAATTATTTAACAACCCTGTGGCTGTGAAGTTACAGTTTTCCATAAATATGGTACTTCATTGTTCAGTGATAGCTATTTATCTTTGTATATACCTTATTATCAATGTGACACCCTTAACCCAGATAGTCTGGCTTCCACTTCCCCTAATAGTATCTAGTGTATAAATGTCAATATTAGTTTTACTGTTTCAGGTAACTTTGGTATGTTTCTCATTAGCTGCAACCGTTGAGAGCTCAGTTTTACCTGCACTGTGGGATCGCTAAATTCCTGTTGGCATCTGAGTGTGCAGTCCCCGGTCAAAAGTGAGGTCATATTCCTCCTGGATTGTGCCTGTATCTGATGAGCCTGAACTGGCATGAATCCGGAGACAATGAAATAATCACACCCATTAGCTCACCAAGGTCCTATTAAGATGTGGCCAGGCTTTCCTTCCTCCTAGTCTTGGAAAAACTGACACAGTCATGGTGCCGAGAGGTTAGTGGCTGCTGCCTGATTAGAAAACAGCTCTTGGGAGCCCACGTGCAAGATCCTCTTGAATTCCAGATGTGTCATGGTAAAGCTGAGTTCTTCTAATACACTTTTCCCCATTCTTGGCCTCTGTGACTATAGGTCCCTCTGAAGCAGTGGCTTCCAAACCCTCCACTGTTTATTCTATTTCTCTCTAGAGAGCCTGTGTTGAAAGATTAGGATTGATTCTGTTGTCTCTTTTCTTTGTTTTGTTTTGGGCCACCCCCAATGATACTAAGGGATTACTCCTGGCTCTACACTCAGGAATCACTTTTGGCCCTGCACAGAGGACTGTATTGAATGCCAGGAATCAAACCCAGGTCAGCTGACTGAAAGGCAAGCATTTCACTTGCTGTACTATCTCTTGGTCCTTGATTTCATTTTCTCTTTGACATCTCTTGCCATTATGCTAAGCTGTATGATACAGTTTTTTTCTGCCTTGGTGCTTTCTGAGAGGTGTGTCACCAACCTTGGTGACCACTCCTAGATTACACCCTCCAGTGAAGCATCATGGCATGTCCTCGAACTCACCTCCAGAGCTCAGCGTGCAGTTTTGACTTCTTAGCTGTGACATTATTTGTGTGTTTGCGTTTGTCTGTCTAGACTATAAGGCATGTGGACAGGGACCAATCTATCAGGCTCACTGCTCTTTCTCCAGTGCCTATCTTTGCTTGGCATGGAGTGGGCACCTGAAAAAATATTTGTTGAATGAATTAGTGCCTGAGTTGCTTGAAGCCCAGTGAAAGAAAAGAAAGTGTCCTGGGCCTGGAGCGATAGTCCAGCGGGTAGGGCATTTGCCTTGTATGCGGCCGGCCCATGTCGGCCGGGTTCGATCCCCGGCATCCCATATGGTCACCCAAGCACCACCAGGGAGTAATTCCTGAGTGAAGAGCCAGGAGAAACCCCTGAGCATTGCCGGGTGTGACCCCCCAAAAAAAAAAAGCAAAAAAAAAGAAAAGAAAGTGTCCTTTCTCTATGCTTAGGGGGCTTACCCAGCATAAATTGCATTTTTTAGAAGCTGGCAGTCACTTGAATGGAAATCAGCAAGTTTAAGGATTAATTCTGAATGGGAGAAAAGATGATGCCACTGGGGAGGGTTGCACAAGAGGTTCACAGAAGCGCTGTTTCCTAAGCTAGACACTACAGTGGTGTTCAACCTCCAGTCCATGGAATGGTACTGGTTTGAAGGTATAAAAATGGTTGATAACCACTGAGCTAGAGGCCCCATACTTACACCTGAACTAAAGAGATATGTCAAAGAAGCCACCTGCTATGTATCTCATGCATACTCAGGCCAAAAGTGCCTGACCACCTAATGAGTTGCGAGGTTGCTGTTAAAGCAGCCCTGTTACTTTACAGTTCTGAGGATCATTCACCAGACTGCCTTTAAAATTGCCTATTTGGGGGACCGGGTGATGGTCCAGCAGGTAGGGCTTTTGCCTTGCACACAGCCCGCTTGTGCCAGCCTGGGTCAATCCCCAGCATCCCATATGGTCCCCTGAGCACCGCCAGGAGTAATTCCTGAGTGCAGAGCCAGGAGAAACCCCTGAGCATTGCCAGGTGTGACCCAAAAAAAGCAAAAAAAAAAATTGCCTATTTTTTTCTCATCCCACTTAACTGGAGATAAATAGACTACAAACAGGCTATTAGATCTCCTTTCCTATCTAGTACATCTTGAACCTATCTCTCCTGAGCCACCCTTTGAAACTAACCCAAGTTTAAAACAGAAAACAACAAATCACCCAATAACACTTAGTTGAGCATATTGTGTGCTTTGTATTATAAACTGTAATTAGATTGCGTTAATCTTGTCTTGGGGGTCTTATCCTCATGTCAGAATGAGAACTGTGTTAGAGAATGGTCTGATGTTAGAAAAGTTCTTTGGGTTTGGGGATTTGGGTGTGTAGTAGTGATCTGATGTCTTCAGTGTAGATCACAGTCTTTAGAAGTATCAACCATGTGTTGGAAAAGACCTAGTACCTGCCAGCACAGTTGGGCAGAGCCCAAGAGGCATGATTTGTGCTATATTACTCCTTAGTCTCAAGAGACCACCTGACACTAGAAACTTGCCGGCCCTGCTTCTGGGGAATATCGAGGGGGCAAGCCCAGTTGGTCCTCTCATCAGATTGTAATGAAAAGTTGCTTGATAAATCGGTGAGGCTGAAAATATTCTTGGCAGTTCAAACAGGCAGTGGGAAGAACACATTTTCTATAGTTACAATGAGTTCTTTATCCGAGGGCCGGAAGTGACCAAAATCATGGATTGGCTAATTATATATAACTCAAGGGTCATAAGCTTCAAGTCATTATGTGGGAATATTCATAAAGCACTTGAGTCCGCCTCTCATAAGGAGAGGCAATGCATCCAGGGAAATTGCAGGGTAAAAGTCTGGGAATGTAGATAGCATAGGATGTTACTGGTCTGAAATGGAAGGGTTTAATTTATTACTGAGTTTTGTAAACAGATTCTTGGAAAACAGATTCCCCAAGTCTTTCCCAGCTTTCAGATGGGATGTAAAACTAGAGGCTTTAACCTTTACTTGTGGTTGCCCAAATATCTACCCTATTTTTCTTAGTACGGGAAGCAGTTGCCTTAACACCTTGGCTAGATTCCCAACATGTACAGGGTGGCCCGTTTAAAACAGGCCTGTGGATGCTTCAGAACAAGGAAAGGGGTTTGTTGTAAAGCACCATGTGTATGTGGGTGTTTAATGAATATGCGCTGATTAAATTGGCCACCCTGAATTATAACCTCATACCTTCTGCAGTTCCTCTCTGGTTTTTAGCTCCAGACAATATTCTTCCTACTTTCTGCCCGAACTTGTTAGGTAGAAATGCTACCGCTATAGCACCACTTATGTTTGCACCCCAAGTTTCTTTGTTTCAGTGGCAAGAATAGGAAGACAGCCACCTTGGAAACCCCACTCCTACAAATGGATCGCCTAACTGCAGTGATGTTCTGCATCCGACACACTCACGTCACCTCCACTTAGAACCTTCTCGCCTCCATCTGCTCCCCTGTCTCCAAGCAAGCACAATACCAGTATCTGTCTGCACAGATAGTGAGCTCTGCCTCACACAGAGGAGGCCTTGTCTAAAAAAGGAAAATGCTCGGCTCTAGGAATCAGGACCTGAGTTGATGGCTGGCTTTTTTGCTCAGAGCCATCTGTGTGGTTTAGGGGAGTTACTTTTTCTACACAAACCTGAGTTAACTGCATCCAAAGAGTAAAGGGAGGGGGGGCCAACAGAAACCAGTGTTTCCCAAATTGGTGGCTGTGGATACTTGAGGTTTATAAATTATATGAGATTAAAATGTATGTTTTTATTTTTTTAAACATATCTTTTAATACAAAAATAGTACTTTTCAACTAAAAGGCATTTTAGAAAGTCTTAAGTTTCTCGATTCAGAGCATTGTCTAAGGTTGCCAAGATTTAGGCTCAGGTCTTCTTGATGGTTTTAAATGTGTTTTGGATGTCACAGATGATTTAAAAGAAGCCCATTTATCTCTCCAGTTTTGAGAAACACTGGGCTATTTCCACATACCCATAAACTAGATAAAGAGGTGGAACAAAATGTTAGCTCAAATTTGCTTATTCTCATCCGACTTGACCTAGTTACTCCTGGACCACTCCTGTTGTTTTGGTCTTTTTTTTTTAATGGGCTTCTTTTGTTTTCATAAGCAAAGTTTCTTTTTCTTTTTTTTTTAGCGAAGTATCTTGACTCCCAAGCACTATGTATTAATTTATAAAAAGCATAGCTACTCCTCTTTCTTTAATGATTGCTATACTTTATTATAAGTTTAGCTTATACTTATTATAAGCATACTGTTTTATAAGTAAAGCTGCTATACTTTATTGGGGACTCACTGAATTGAGACCACCTTTTTCTCTAAAGCTTGTGTGTTGTTGGTACAAAGAGATGTGTTCCTTATATGCATAGGCTCAGAGTGAGCAATCACAGCAATGATCACTTGATCACTTGATAGCCCGTTTTCATCGATTTGCTTGAGCGGGTGCCAGTAACTTTTCCATTTGACCCTATCACGTGCCAGTGTAGCCCAATGGCATGTGAATTTTACATACTGCTTTCTTTCATATCCAAAATCTCCTACTTTTTGCTATCATCTCATCAGATAAAACGAAATAGGTAGAGTGCCACCCTCCTTACAGATGCGCATACTCAGGGCCAGAGAAACTGCCTTATGTCTTAGCTCAGTTGTGCTTCCAACAATGCCTCTTTATCCAATAAAAGCAACAGATATATATTGGGTAGCTGTTGTTTGTCATATTGTGCCTTTCCATTGTTGCTTATTCCAGGAAATCTTAAATAGAGCTTCTCTTTCATGGATAGGCTGATATTGCCAGATTTGTTAAGGCTAACATTAAATCACATGTCATTATTTACTAAAAGACCTAATTGGTCTCACCCAGCCCAGTTCCTGGTACATAAAAGTTACCCAATAAATATTTATTGGATGATGAGTGAATGAATGAATAAATCTTTCTTTAATAATCATCCCTCTGATCAAAATTTATGCGTTGGAGATACTCTTTGCCTGGAGAGTTTTGCCAGTATTATTTTTCAATTTTGAAGTCAATAGGATTTGCTCAAAGAGTGCCAGATGCTTTAAAGGGGAAAGAACAGAGAACAAGGGAGAGAGAAACAGTGGTCAACCCACAGAGGAAATCCCTTTTTGGCTTTATCTACCTTCCTGTCGGTGATCAGTTTCCTGCACCTCACTGTGGATATAGGAAATGTGTCACTTTGCTTGGAGTTGACTGACAAGCTTTTACTCCCACCAGAGGGAGAGGACAGGCATGATGGAGGAGTGTGTAGAGTAAGTGGAAAGGCAGATAAATGTAGCCAAGTTAGAAAACTGGGAAAGACAGCAGAAAAGTTTGTGGGAAGACAATTTCTGCGGTCAGGAGATGTTTGAATGGAAAGGGGAGAGATGTTTTGTACGCTCCGCCCAGAATGTGGTTTGGCAGCTTTCCCCTGTGCTTCCCGAGAGAACTCCTAGTGAGCAGGGACATCACATTTCATCAAGGCAGCTCTTGCTGGGCTGGGAAGCAGGCTCCCACGGGTATGGTGAAGTTAAAGCAGGGTGAGAGAGAGGCTGCTAGTCATGGAGGGATCCACTCACCCTCATCCGCTCTTGGTGGCTGCTGTGGTCTCTCTAAACATATCCTGTGTCCTCACATACTCATAAATGCTAGTTATTGTCCTATGATTGCATTGTCTATGAAAGTGGATTGCCTGGAAAAAGTGATTCCCCCTCTGTTTTTATATACTCATTGTTCCTGGAACCATTTCTTGAAATTCCAAGTTTTTCTTTGACTTATTTTCTCAAAGTACCTCTTCCTCAAATGTCCAAGCACCTGGAGATGTTCTTGTGCTTGTAGGGTGCATCTGAGAAGGACGCAGAATTTTTGACTCCATTCGGCCAATAAGGAGATGCCTTTCCCTCCCACGTATTCCTTTCTCCCCAGGGTTGCTGGTCATCTTGCAAAGCTAACAATGTGAGGGACCTGAGTGAGATTGCAGAGTATCCTCACAGAGCCAAGCTGAGACACACTGATTAACTGGCCACACACATGCTTCGGGATGCTTCTCACTTGGGGAGTAGAAGCCAAGGATTGTGGTTAGTGCCCCAGCAGGCCCCAGATGGTTAGAGTTAATATACACCTATGCTTTCTGCCAGGTAGTTTTCATCGGTTTCCTCAGGATGTCAGAGAGAGAGAGAGAGAGGGTGTGTGTGTGTGTGTGTGTGTGTGTAATTAAGAGTATTTAATCATAGTATAATTCCCCCACAGAGAGATGGAGCAGAGGATGGAGACGAGATCACTGGCCTTTATAGTCTTAGTGAGAGTCATCAGTTGTAAAAGAATCAGAAGAAAGCCAAGTCTCTGGGCCGTGTCTGTGCTGTAACCACCTCAGAAGCTGGGCTGACATCATCACCCAGTGACATTTCAGTGCCAGCAGAACCCTCAATGTTTTGTTGCAATCTCAGGGTCTTTTGTTAGGTTAGAACACTGGGATTGCATGAGAAAACTGGAAAACTGGCTTCGAATTCTTCCTTCACCAGCCCAAATATGCAGCCTACAGGAGAGAGGCTGGCCAAAATCACTGGCAGGAACTTTAGGCCTTTCCAGTTAGAAGTGATCAGTAGAGGAGTTTCATTAGTATCTAATGCCAGACTTCTCAGTCAAACTCATTTTCATGTTTATGTTTTTTGGTTGGTGTTTTTTTTTTCTTTTTTGTATCCCACCTGGCGTGTTCAGGGGTTAGTACTGGTTCGGCACTCAGGAATTACTCCTGGCAGTGCTCAGGGGACCATATGGGATGCTGAGTATCAGACCCTAGTCAGCCACATGCTAGACAAATGCCCTACCATTATGCTACCACTCCAGCCACTGATGTTTATTTTTAATCCTTTGCTTTTTCTAATTTCCCATTCTGTCTTTCTTTTCTTAAAAAAAATCTTGTTAGTTGCCAAATTTAGTTCCTTTTATGGTGAGGAATTCAAGACCATGGACAGTCAGAATCATATAGTTCCTTACCAAGTTAGACTAACTCCACCCACTTTTCAGAGAGTCATCCCTGGGGCAATTTTCATAAAAGAATCTTACTAATAAGCCCTTTGCTTAATACTAAATATCCAAGCACAGAATCAACAACACTGAAATCATGAGACCCACTCTTTAATAATCTTTGAATTTTTTAATTTATTCAGTTTTGAGGATACACATGGTAGTGTTCTTACTTTCTCCTGATCTGCGCTGAGGAAATCCCTCCTGATGGTTGGTGCTTGGGAGACCATATAGGGTGCTAGGGATTGAACCTGGGTTGGCTGCTTGCAAGGCAATGTCTTATCCACTGTACTATCTCTCTGGTCCTTAATAATCAAAGTTGTAAAGGTGCTTGTCAAGATGGAAGGCTGGGATTAAGGTGGGGGTTGGAGGGTGGTAGGAGAGGGAACCTGTAACACCATGGAGAAAAGTTGACAGTGGTGGCAGAATTAGTGATGGAACATTGTATGTAAAAATCCCAGCTATGAATAACTTTGTAACTCATGGTGCTTCAATAAAAGAACATTTGGAAAAGCATCAATAATACTATTCTTTAATCCCCTTAATAACCAGGTGAATTTCTGATTAAAAAGCTACAGAGTAGGGACCTGGAGGGGACTCAGTGGTAGGATACTGGCCTTGCATGTCTGAAGCCCTGAGTTCAATTTTCAGTGCCTAAAACAGAACAAAGAAGCAAATAAAACAAAACTGTAGAGTGGAGCTCCCCCTGTGATTTCTTAATTCAGTAACGGGCCATCGATGCAGCACTGTG
The DNA here is from genome assembly GCA_021461705.1 of Cryptotis parvus. Lineage (NCBI taxonomy): Eukaryota > Metazoa > Chordata > Mammalia > Eulipotyphla > Soricidae > Cryptotis > Cryptotis parvus. The sequence continues at coordinate 17,549 of JAJIBD010006615.1, read as the reverse complement.
TTAAATCTGGATGACTAGGCAGAAACTCACAATCACTCAGAACCTCAGTCCTTCTGTTCTATCTACTTGGTTGACTTGATCTTAAGATTTTAAGATTTTTCATATTTCTTTACCCAGGTTAACTTGGACCGACCATCTCACTCGCTAGATCAGCACTAATGTTTTTCAGTTACTCTGAACACAGAGGTATATGGATAGCTTCGTGGGATAAGAAAGTGGCATAGTTAAGAGAAGACTTTTGGGAGAAACAGGGGGAAACCTCTTGTTAAATCACTAACGCATTGTCACAGGCTTTTCCTGACCCATCTATCCTATTGCTCTTTAGTCTCAGATGACTATACTTTCTAGACAGCCCTGTTTATGTTAACTTTATTCCTATGGCTTACTCTGGTCTTTCTAAATAAGAAACCATCTTGAAAAACATTAATTACTTTTAGGGAAATGGGTCATACCCAGCATTGCTGGGTGAGCAGTGGAAGAAGTGAACAATGTAGTACAGGGATTGAACCTGGGGCTCCCACCAGCCCTTGGAGCTATCTCCCTGCCCCCACCAGTTCTTAATTTGCTCTTATGTTTCTTCCCTTTGGAAACAGACATTTATTATACTTTGGTGTTGATACCCTTCCAGTATTTTAATCTCTTTGGATGCTTGTGAGTTGGAGTCAAACATTTCAAAGTATCAACCATAAGCTTATAATATCTCTCATTCAAACCTTTTCAGAATTTTTTGCCTCTATTAAATGTCTTAAGGTACCAGCATACATAGTGTATATTCATCTTATTCTCAAAACAAAGTGATGTTGCTCCCCAAAGGATTTTGGCCATGTCGAAGCCATTTAGGTTACGAGTACAGGGAACTGTACCAAGTAAAGGCTACTGGTGTCTTCCTAGAGATACTACTAGCCATCCTAGCATGACACAGTGTTCATGACCAGCACTGTTCAGCCCCAGATGTCAGCTGAGCACCTGAACCTGGCGGGCTTCAAGGTAGATCTGCTCATGGGAGGCTCTGGAGCTGAGCAAGATGGTGATGTGTGTCTCCTTAGTTTCAGACTCTCCTGCCTGGGAAAGGCAGCTGCCCCTGAGGCGTGGGAAGTGTGTTCTGTGATCAAGTTCCCCTTTCAAGAAGACTAAATCTGTGTCCCTCCAAGCACTGCTGCCCCACCTGCTGCTCGGGGTCTTTGCCAGCATATGTTACTGCTCCTCATTATCAAGCTCAAGCTTGGGGATAGGATATAAATATATCCCAGACACCATTTGATCTAAAGTTGACCCTGACAGCTGGCAAGTCACGGATTCTTACAGCTGATTTCTTGCAGTCAGGGTCAGGCCCAAGGCTCCATTCTAAGAAGGCAAAGGGGAGTAGGTAGTTCTCCTACTAAGTGGGGAAGTTTGGGGCGGGGGCCTTGGTAGGACCGAGGAGACTGCATTATGATACCATGCCTTTTTTCCATATCTCTATTTAAGTGCACATTCTATTGAGTAGTCCAGTTACCATCTAAAGTTCATCTCATGAGTCAGCTTCTTATTTTGCAAAAGCAAGACCCACTTGTGGCAGGCAAGGCAAAAGCCTTACCTTCTCTACTATCTCTGTGGCACCAACTGTGTACCTTTCAAGCAACTATAGTGAGAAATTTTATCCTAAGCATAAGGATGAAGTTGAATTCTGCTCTAGAACTTCATTGCATCAATGAAGTTGAACTTAACTTTTTTAAATTTCTTGCTATTTCATTAAATGAAATAACTAGACAGAATGAGCAGGAAAATAAACCAACTTAGCAAAGTGCCTAAGTGAGGAGTTTTTTTTTTTCTCAAACCCTTTCTTCCTGAAAGTTTCCTATTGTTTACATGATTGGAACTTTATTATTAAAGAGATTATTATTTTTTAAAATGAACCAATTCTCCCAAGAATGAGGCAGGATTTTCCAGTATGATTATGCTCTGGCTGACTTAGTGCCAGGTGAGGTTCTGGCATCACAGCTGGCTGAGTGTTGCCAACGGAGAAGAGTTCCATGGGAAAGCAGCAGAGGAGAGTCTGAAAGAGGCCCTGGCCAGGCGAGCATCAGCTGACGGAGCAGGCGTTTGCACCGGGTGGCAAGCATGGGCACGTGGCCTCAGGGTGTTTGTGGCATCAGTGATCACACATGACAAATGTCCAGGAAGGAAAGGGCCCCATACTCCATGCTTCTGACTAGAGGAAACTGGTTTCAACTCCAGAATGTAGTTCCCTTTTCTTGTTTACAATTTTAGGTTCAAGCCCTACCCTTTAAGAATTCCTCTTTACGCAACTGTGTGCCTCTTATTTATTTGTTTGATTATTGGTTTGGTTTTTGTTTCATGTGAAGCCACACATGTGGCAGCACTTTGGGATCACTGCACTGCTCAGGGAACTATCTGGACCCCAGGTTGGCGGCAGGCAAGGCAAGAGCCTTACCTACTCTACTACCTCTGTGGCACCAACTGAGTACCTTCTAAGCAACTGTTGTGAAAATTTTTATCCTAAGCATAAAATAACAAGACTTGTCTAAAAATCACTTAACTTCTACTCTAGAACCAGAGGTGACATCGCTCCAAAGCTGTCTGACAAGCTCTCCCTCACAATGTGGATGACTACTGTGTGTCAAAAATGACTCTTTTTCCTGCAGGATCATTTCTCTGCCACCATGATCTCTGGGGCTGGACAGAGAGGGCTGGGCAGTGTTAGGCAGTGTGAGGACAGAGAAGTCTGCGTGAGTGCATTGCAAACAGAGATGGGCGCGTTAAGTTACTGCAGTTGCCATCTGTCTCTGTTTTGCTAACTCATTAGCTCAGACACCACATTGTGTTAATCCCCACTTCCCCTGACTATGAGCTAGAGCCAGATCTCCAGGGAATAGTGGCACGACTCAGCCTTTCTCCCTGTCAGCTGGGCCACAGCTTCCTTGTGACCAGCCAGGCCTACTGCCCTGTTCTATATGGGGGTAAAGACTTTAGCCAGCCCTATGAAAGGAAATGGACACCTTTGAACTTAGCTCCTTCTCTAAGAATCTTCTACCTCACGTGATAGATGTTGGCTTTTAATTCCCTTCCTTCCTTGCACCCCTAAAGAACAAGTGATAATTTGAATGGTACTGTGCACCACCACCACCGCTCTCCCATGCACCCTCTTAGAAGCTAAGAACAAGTAAAACCTAATCTATCCTACAGGAGTAGGCCCAGAAGGATGCAACTCACAGTGGGAGCATCCAGGGATGACATCTGTGACTCTGTCTGAGTTAAGTTGAGCAGATACGTCAGTGTCTCTGCTGACAAGCCAACTTGCATCTGCAGATCATTTCTCTGGACTTATTTTTGATGTCTGTGGTCCTTGGATTCCTCATTTGTGCAAGGGTATATCCTGAGGACTAGATACCTTTGTGAAATATAGCTCTGAAAATGAAAATATGCCGTACCTCTTTATAGTAAACTTTGCTGATATTCACACATGTGCTCCAGGCATTTTAATGTACATGAACTCATGTAATGGTGCCTGGAAGCTAGGTACTGTTGCTCTCACTGAGTTATAGATGAGGGCCTCGGTTTGAAGGCACGGAGAGGATAAGTAATGTCTCTATTTTTTGGTGGTGGTGGTATTAGGCCACGCCTTGTGGTGCATATGACCTGTTCCTGGTTCTGTGGCCTCTAACTGTGCTCAGGGGCCATATGTGGTGTTGGGGACTCAAACGGGGGTCAGCTGCATGTAAAGCAAGCACATTAACCCCTGTATTGATATCTCTGGTCCTAAAAGCAAATAGCCAATAAGCGACAGAGCCACAGTGGACACCCAAAGATTGACCCCAGAATCTGTTCCTCTGTGTGGCCACTGAAGGTAGTTCCTTAAACTTCTTGTGCTGTCTTTCTTTCCTCGACACACTTTCCGGAATGTGCAGGTTCTTTAGATGTGAATCACCAACAGTGAGGGTAACACCCACTGGAAGTTACACTTGCCCCATTTTTACTACTGGAAACTTTGAGGTAGAAGAACAAGGTCTTACAGAAGGCCACGCAAACCATTGGCAAAACCCAGGAGTCCTTCTTTTCTGCTGATTGTTCATCTGCTAAGTATTTACCCCCACTCATAACTAGGAGATAAAAATTCAAACAGTAACGGTTAGGTAGTCTTTGACCTGCTTAGCCCTTTCAGCTGGGGCAAATCAGGAACAGCTTCATAGACAATTGAATTAAGTTTCCAACGCAAATGATGAGTGATCTGTGCAGCATATAAAATAGTTACAAGTCCATGACTCATACAGATGCAGCAATAACATACCATTCCCCATTCCTTCTTGCTGTTCAGCACACTCTAAATATTTTTACGCTTCTCTAGATGGAAGTCGTTACTGCTAATTCTGCAATATTCATCCTACATTCAGTTTGTGCCGGGCTGATCCAGGAAGCTTGTTGCATACAATAGGGTATGTCAGAGAACATGCTTGTTTTGTCCTTTCTGGCGCTCTAATTCCTGATAGTGCCTGGTGCCCCGTTGTCCACTCCTGTAACCTCCCATCTTACTGGATCATGTTGTCCGTTAGCATTGGAGAATTGAAAAGTCCATCTAGAACTCCTTTTTTATAGAATTGAGTATCTCTGCCCAATTTCAGGAAGTTTCCCATCCAGCAGTGGGCAAAGTGATTGAATCTGCCCATCATTTTTTCTTCCTATCTTTACTGTCTACAAAGATACCCTAGGAACAAGGGATAGCATATGTAATTTATGGTGCCCAAATATTGGTTTGCATCATGGAAAATTTTATTTATTTACTTATTTATTTTTTTAGTTTGGGGTCCATACCCAGCAATGCTTAGGGCTTACTCCTGGCAGGCTTGAGGGACCATATGGGTTGCTGGGGATAGAACCTGAGTCAACCTTGTGCAAGGCAAGCACCCTACCTGCTGTACTATCTCTATGATCCTGAAAAATTATAATCCAGAGTAAACTATGTATTCATTAATAACTTCTGCAGTCTATATTTGGCCCTAACAGAACAGAATGAAAAGCAATTCTTAAATACCAGTTATAGATGGCATTGAAGTCACAAAACCAAGGAAGATAATAGTATTGGGGATGGCTGTGGCTTTTTCCTGTGGGAAGTTAAACCACTGACCCATTTCCCTAGAATTCCAGTTCCATTTTTAACTGAAGGCACACAGAAATAAATGCATGTTGGCAGGAAGACAAACCCTGAGGTGAAGCGGCAGGTATGCTGGCCCGCTGAAAGGCTGTTATTTTCATTTCTTTTACACCGCCGTAGACTCAGATGGATAGTACCGAGGGTAACTTAGAATGCCTGCGCCTTATTAAACTACCGTTTGGCTCAGAACTCTCAGCCAACTACACCTGGAATACTTCAAGTTAGAACTAGACTTCAGTTCATTTGTTCCCCAAAAAGATATACAAGTTGTACAACCAACCTACAGCAAGTAACAGGAAAAGCTTTCAGCATGGAATTTTTTGTTATTAACTTTATTTCCTGACTTATTAAATTCAACTATGTTGACTTAGGATCAATAAGAGGTATTGAGCCTCTGAAGCAGAATGCATCATGGTATCTTATTTTCTTTGTATTTATCTTTTAGTCAGGCTCTTTCATTAAATGTGCCTGAAATCATTCTTTAAGTCACTTCAGTGAAAAATGGAAATTATCCTAAGGACACTGGCATATCTGTAGATACTAAGGACTAAAACTAGGTGACTTCATAAACAGATGGGATTGGTGTTATGTACCATCCAGTCTCAAGATCCCTCTCTCTCTCTCTCTCACACACACACACACACACACACAAATGAGTGTGTGCTTATGCATGTGCCGCACAGAGTTTATCTCTTCTGAAAGAACTTCAGCCAGATACATGTCTTGCTAGACATACTCATTTGACCTGTGTGGCTATTAAGCCCTTGAAATGTGCCAATGTGCGTGTCAAGTAGACATGGGGTCCACAGACTTAGTATAGGGAAAAATAATATAAAATGTGCTAATTTTCATGTACTTACATGTTGGAATGATAATGTTTTGGATACACTGTGTTATATATATATATATATATATGTATGTATATATATATATCAGTATCTATTTTATCATGTTTGTATTTATTTTTCAACTAACTTGGTGTTTTTTATTTTTTTTAACTATTTGTAACTTGTTCTGTATTTCTGTTGGACTGTGTTTATTTTAGTGGTTTATCAAATATTGACATCAGGACAAATCTCTCCTCCATGCCTTAGTAAGCCTGACTTAACTTACTTAAGGAATACTGAAGGGACAGAGAAGCTCATTACTGATGAATTACATCCGTCTCCATCCTTTGCCCTTCCCATTACTCTTCATAATGCTTTCTACTGGAGAAGGACCGATTTCTTCATTTTGAGAGTGGATTTGTGTGCTCACTCGCTACAAACAGAGTTATCTAGGTGCTGCTATTCTCTGCCAGGTTCTAGGGTTACAAGATAGCACCTTTCACAGTGCATCCTTCTAGCTGATTAAGCCACTTGTCACTTGTTGTTCGTGTATGTAAACTCAGAGCCAAAAATGCACCTCCCCCATGTGCTGCGTCTGATTAAGGCTGATTCTTCAACCATTAGAGTGAGCCCAAGTCAAATGAAAACTTATGTTTCCAGTGTCATCCTAAATACAGTGTTTTCAACAGTGCCAACATGCTGGACACTGAGAATTACCAATCAGGGCCCTTCAGTAATGTAAATTTCCATATCCCTTTTTGCTTTTACAGAAATGGGTTGCAGAGTCTCTCCCAGTAGTGAAGGTCTGGGCATACTGCTAACTCCTCCTGTAATCACCACTTACCGAAGAGACAGTTGTTCAGTTGAAAGTAGTCTGTAGTCTTCCAACCAAAAAAATAGTTATTTCTCTAGACTTCCTGATAGTACATGAGGAAGTGACTAGATTCAGGTTTCGTTTTTAATCATTTTTGTTGGATGCAGGGGGTAGGGGGCACACCCGGAGGTGCCCATGATTATTCCTAGCTCTGTATTCAGGAACTCTTGGTAGTACTCAAGTACTCAAGTATGTGCAGTGTCAGGGATCAAGCGCCCAGGTCTGCCATATGCAAGGCAAGTCCCTTAACTATATCTTTGGCCCCATTTAAAGCAATTTTAACAACGAAGTATATCACACTAAAAAAAAAAGTATACGTCTCATAATCATCCTGCAAGCTAAGAATAGAATACTAATAGTATCCCTGAAGCTTTTTGTTCCTATCACAGCCCTGTCTTCCCCATCCAAAGGTAATCACTACTGGAATGTTTTCAAATATAGATTCTATTTGCCTGATTTTTAGCTCTGTATAAGCAGAATTACATGCTAGGCTTTATTTGCTACAGATTTATTTTTCTCAGCATTGTATTTATAAAGTGCTCTGGGTTATTATGTACACTAATAGAGAATATAAATTGCCCAAAAGAAAATAAAATATAATCCTACTACAATAAGATAATGTAAAATAATCAGGCACTTTTCTATGCATACAAATGCTCTAATAAATATTTTTTCAATTCAACCATAGAATGTATACATAATAGTCATATATATAACATTTTGTGATTTGCTTTTTTGTTTGTTTGTTTAATATAGCATATCTACCAAAGTATTCTAAATGTTGATCTGCCTTAAGGTAGGTTACATTCTGAACTGAATTAAAGGTAAAATAGAAAAGTGGAAAATTTTATTTTTTTCAAATCAGGAACATAAAGTAGTTACCTATATTAGTGTTTTGATTGATCTAACTTTGGTCCCCTCTGGCCAGGCTTCCAGAAGACTTCTGGATGAAATAATAATAAAAATGGACCTAGAATTGCCAGGGAAATCTCATATACAATACCAACTTGACTTTTTAAATTTTCAGTGAATCTTCTGAAATTTTTTTTCTGTTTTAAAACCCAGTGCTTACACATGAGGAACCTCATAATTCTGAAAGGCTTGTTGGATTATCCAAGACTTAACTTATTCTAAAATCTGTAAAATTTTCTTCTCAAGGGGAGAGACTCACTGCTACCTCTATGATCACTGTCTTCTGTCACTGTCTTCCCTGTTCATCATCGATTTGCTCGAGCAGGCACCAGTAACATCTCCATATGTCCTGTCTCATGCAAGTAGAGCCCAATGGCACCTGCTTGCTCCAGGAACATAAAGAGCCTCAAACCATTCCATCAGGTCACGGGAATGAGGTCTATAATTGTTACTGGTATCTGGCATATCAAATGCGACACGGGTAGCTTGCCAGGCTTTGCCATGTGGTTAGCATACTCTTGTAGTCATCTCAAAATCCAGCATTTATTGATGAACCGCGTGGCCGCTTACTGCCACGTGAGCCAGGCTGTAATAGGCTGGTCTGCTGGGTGGAGTTCTGATGAGGGGGAAGTCTGGATGTGGAAAATGGAGGTCCTCATGGAGTGGGGGTCGTCTGGCTTGTTGTGAGGCTCTGGTGTGGTGGCAGGCCAGGGCTAGAACCTGCCATCCCTCCCGGGCGCCTCATGAGCGGCTGAGCACAGTACAAACCAGTAGCAGCTCTGCCCCATGTCTGTCTCTGGATCAGCATACCTGGGCGGATTAAAAAAGACTGCAGCAGGGTGGATCTCGATGAGCTGGGCTGTGATAGGCTGGTCTGCTGGGTGGAATTCTGATGAAGGGGATGTCCAGATGTGGAAAATGGAGGTCCTCATGGAGTGGGGGGTCATCTGGCTTGTTGTGAGGCTCTGGTGGGGTGGCGGGCCAGGCCTAGAACCTGCCATCCCTCCCGGGCGCCTCATGAGCGGCTGGGCACAGTAAGAGCCAGTAGCAGCTCTGCCCCATGTCTGTCTCTGGATCAGCATACCTGGGCCCACCTCTATGATCCTAAGAAATAATGTTATATGTTCTTAAGTTTCTGACTGTTCTTAAAATTTGCTCAGCTAACATAGCCATCGCCACAGATATAATTGCTGCTCAGGGTCATAACTAGACTGAAAATCTTCAGTAATGGAAAGCGTTTGGCATTCTCATCATTTATTTGTAAAGCCTATTTTTTTCCTTAGTTTTTCACAGTGAGTGCTTAGCCTATTGTAGTTTTATTCTATAAGCTCTATCTTCCCATTTGAGGATTTGTCTTTTCTTATTTTGAATTGCTTATATGGACTTTCTTGAGCTGCTTTCTTGAGTGAGATTATCTGAAACACTAGGGTTCTAATGTTAATGCTTCTGCAAGAGTGATAGAATCCAGTATGCCTGTTGGTCAGTTAGGTGAGAGTTCATCATCTGAGATTCCTCAGAATGTCAGGAAACCTAGAGGACCAGCATCAGTTGAAGCTTAAAAGAAAATATGTTATGGCTAGGGAAAATTCTAGAGTCAGTTTCTTCATGCTACATCAGCAGACCAACATAGGAATGAAAGGAATGTTAGAGGTTCCTTAGTCTTGACTCCCTCATTTGTCACATGGAGAAATAGGCACAAGGAGGCCACAGAATTAGTTTATCACATAATTGGCTTGGAAGCTTTCTTTGACGTTCTGCCGACTATCCATATACCAGCCCCATATAAGAGATACAAGAAAAGACATCCTTTGAGGTTTGAGTAGGAGACCTCTAAACTTCAGTAAACTAGTGTAATCCCTGGAGATGTAAACCTTACTCTTGTTCAAGCCACCATGAAAAAAAAACACCAGTGTCAATTCATTCTCCCTCTTTTTTCACCTTGGCATTGAAATATTGAGAAGAATTTATCATTTTACTTCATCATTAGAACCTTGGCTTTCTGCTGTTGTCTCAGTCCAGAAGATGTTCAGAAGATGTCTTCCTTCTGAAGGCAGTATCCAGGGCTGGAGATCAATATGTGAAATTTCTTTTCCTTCCTTCCTTCCTTCCTTCCTTCCTTCCTTCCTTCCTTCCTTCCTTCCTTCCTTCCTTCCTTCCTTCCTTCCTTCCTTCCTTCCTTCCTTCCTTCCTTCCTTCCTTCCTTCCTCCCTCCCTCCCTCCCTCCCTCCCTCCCTCCCCTCCCTCCCTCCCTCCCTCCCTCCCTCCCTCCCTCCCTTCCTTCCTTCCTTCCTTCCTCCTCTAGTGTCAAGTATAAATTCAGTTGTTGAGACTTCTAGTATGCAAACTTGCTGAGCTTGCCCTTCTGAAATTCTCTAACTTTTTTTTTTTGTTTAGGATCATGCCCATCAATGCTCAGGGGTTCTAGTTCTGCACTAAGGAATTACTTATGATGGTGTTCTGGGGACCGTATGGGATGCCTGAGATCAAACTGAGGTCAGCCATGTGCAAAGCTACTATTTTTTCCATCCCCCTTTCTGAAATTCTTCCGGGGTCAGTTCACCCTATGGTCTGGTTCTGGTCTTGATCCAGGAAATGAGAATATTTTCAGTCACTGGGGACTCTCTTGGCCTTGAGCAAAAGTAGGATCTGAATCATTACCTAAGAGACCTTTGTAGATTGTCACAGTTGGCAGCCTCAGGACTTGAGCTAATCCTGGAAATTCTTTAACTTCCCAGAAAGAAGGTTCCACAAGGTCAGGCTGAGATCCTCAGAGAGAGCAGATGGAATAAAGCTTGCAGCTAGTCACTTTTATGGCTGGACTTGAAGATAAATAAAATATGCCCCCTCGCTTAAACAAAAATCAGTAAGCCTTTGACTTCCAGGAGGTATCTATTCTTCAGACCTTTCGCCTGTACTTGGGGGTAGGGGTGGGGGATGGGAAGAAAGCACTGTAATCACTGAAAGAAAAGCAAGCTGACTTGTTGACTTGGTTCCCATGGTGAATGCAAGGAAGGCCAGGCCAATAGAAACAACTGAGGTATTACAAAAATGTGTTTCTTTCTGGTGGCTGCACAGTCAGTCCTTTATACCCAGTCACTGTAATCACCCAAAACGCTTTCCATGGTCATTATTCTAGTTGCTGCGGGGCTGCCTCTCCTGCAAACAAATGTTGATTTTACTAAATATCCTCTCTCTCTCTCTCTCTCTCTCTCTCTCTCTCTCTCTCTCTCTCTCTCTCTCTCTCTCTCTCTCTCTCTATCCCTCCCTCCTTCCCTCTCTTTCTCTCTCTCTCCATTCTCTCCCTCCTTCCCCCCTCTCTCTTTCTCTCTCTCTTTCTTCCTCTCCACTCTTCCCCACCCCCAACTCTCTTTGGGGCAAATAAAGGCATTCAAAGCAGCACTTAGGAAAAGAAAGTATAAAAGATCAGAGAGATAAAATGCTGCAGGTTTCCTAAGGGCTTGGGTACTTGGCTCAGGTAACACAAATTACAAACTATGAAGCCACCTGTAAATCCAGTTTTAATTAGCTTGAAAGCACATCCATGTTATTTCATTAAAATGAAATTTGATTTAGATGGGAAACCTCTGCTACCAGGTACATTGGGGCATTGTTCACATGGGCTGGTGCTTGGCAAGGGAATCAAGTAGTTAGAAAAACCTAAACAGACCTTGCTTCTTTGGGGCCTTCCTATGCTTAGGAGACTTGTTCTGTGTTGCTTGGAATGTAGGGAGTGCCCTACGTAGGATCCAGGCACTGTTCTAAATCTTCGCCCATTTGTTTTATGACTCTTCTGTCTTCTTGCCCCCTCCCTTCCTGCCTGTCCCCAGGCCGACTTCCCTCTATTCCTCACCTTGCCTATGGATCTGATCCCCACTCTCACTTGAATGGACAATGAGTGGCTCACAGAACTCTATGAAGAGACGGGGGATGCTATTTCAGACTTGCTAGAGAAAGGAACCAAGGTCTTCAGAAATGGCTGGTGAAAATAATACCCCCTTTTTTTGGAACTCACACTGGGCTACAAGCTGAAAGGATCTTCAAGATCTCATAGAAGCCTTGCTCTTCCCAAAGGAGGACCCTGGCACTAGGGCGGAGAGTCGGCAACCTGTGTAGACACATGAGGCCATTCACGTGGGGACTTTCCCGTCTCCACTCCTGCCCTTTCCCCTCCAGTTCTGTGGTCCCGTTGATTACAACACTGGCCTGAGACAGCCAGCCTCACCCTGTCAGGCTGCCCGGGACACACGTGCACATTTCCAGTGAGGGATATGGCAGAGTTTTAGTTCCAGTTTTTGCCTCGGCTTTGTGAGGCTGAAGCGAGTCACTTCTTCCTTTGTCCAGTGCCCCTATTGGTAAGGAGAAGATAATGAACCTTTCCACCTATCAGGCTCACTTGAGTGTTAGAAAGAATAATGAGGTGATATTTGTAAAGTGCTTTGAGCGGCTGGGAAAGAAGGAGGGAGTGAGCTCAGAAAGCATTATTAGCTGCAAGCACTTATCAATTGAGCTGTTTAACAATAGTGGAGAGTAAGAATACTCAGAAATGAATTCCAGGGACCAGCCCTGCTTTGAATTTAGGAGGAGGATTAGTGGGGATCTAATAGGTATTCCACTTCTCCGATTTCTTTTAGTGTACTGTCAAACGAGGAAAGGTAATTACATTCTTCTATGTTGGATTCTGCCTGGAGTTTCAATTGGGATGTCAAATAGATTGTCTTCCATTCTCCTGCTGAGGCTGTGTTGTGTTGTGATTGTCAAAGACTTGGGCATCTTCTGTCCCCGGGTAATTTCACTTAGGAGCCATACAAAATAATTTCTATGCGGTGGCCAGGCTGCTGTTTATAAATAAGGTTGATTAGTAGAACTTCTAAGCCTAAAGTGCCTGGGGGAGCAATTTGGATGAAAGACCAGGTCTTCGTCTGGGTTAATCTTTTTTTTTATTTTCACGAAGCCCATCCATGGGAATTTTCTAGTAACTTGGAAGTATATATGGGTGTAAAGTGGGGCTTCATAGCCTTTGTGGCTTCCTCTTTGATGTGGAATGGAGCCCTGGACCAGCCTAGGTTCAGGTGAACTTGCCGGGTCTCTGAATACCCCCCAGAACCTTGAACTTTCTGCGCTCCTCTAGCTTAGATGAGCTATGGAAGGGGTAGGGGCGCCTGGGCGTGTGTCTGCGAAGGAGGCTGGTGTTTCTGCGCCTTGCTCTCCCTTTCAGACCCCAAGCCCCCCAAGTGCAGGTTGCTCTTGTTTTCAGGGTGAGGGAAGAAGCGGGAAGAAAATCAAAACCAGAGGAAGCTTTTCAGCCCTGTGGGCTGGCTAGATGATGAGCGAGGAAGACTGTGGTTCCCTTGTTGGCGGGTAGGAGCAGGGCTGGATTTTATCATCCTCTTCTGGGGGAGGGTAGGAAGAGGTCAAGAGGGTCATTTAGGACAATAATTTTCCCGATCAAAGTTATATTAAGGAAATTACACTGATTGCAGCTTTGTCCCCTGAAGTTTATGGGCCTGTTATAATTGCCGCTTCCTCAGCCGTTCCCCCACATCCCCTAGCTGTTCCCTTTTCCTCAGTTTTCCAGGTCTGTCTACAGGGGGCTATTGGGGGTGTGGGGAATAGCAGGGCGTTGCCCTCTGAGGCCAACTGTGAGGCCCGTTGGGCCTGTCCCAGTCCTGCTCTGAGGTGATTTGTGAGTCTCAAGCAATAACCTTCCACCCTGTAGCTACATGTTTTGGGCCCAGAGCAACCCTACCCAGGAGCTTCCCTCTCTCTCTCTCTTTCTCTCTTTCTCTCTCCCTCTCTCTTTTTCTCTCTCTCTCCCTCCCTCTCTCGCCCTCCTCTTCCCCCCTTACCTCTCTCTCTCCTCCTCCTCTCTCTCCCTCTTCCATTTCCTATTTCTTTCCCCTCTGTCTCTCCCTCTTCCCCCCCACCCCCACAGACCCACTCTGTACCTCAGAGGGGGCACACTCTGACCTCTAAGGCCAACTCCCAGATTCCTTCCCGAGTCTCACGGACTCATCCCATGTTTCCTGAGAAAATCCCTTCTCTACCCAGAGACTCCATGAAATAGTACGGGATTCACTTGGCAGGATCCTCCAACCTCTTTCAAAGACCCAACTTTCTTGTTTATTGTAGTCTGAACGTCTCAAGCCTCTAAAAGCTTTTAGAATGTGTTCTTCATTTTCCTCTCCCAGGGTATCTATTTTGTCCCAGACGTGCCTCCCCCAGTGTGTTTTGGGAGGAGGAGGCCGAGATTCTGGGCCCCAGCTGCTGTCCTTTCCTTCACCTCTGCCAGGGCAAAGACCAGCTCTGGGCTGACCTTCCCAAGCCAGGCCAGAGAGAAGGCTGTGGAAGCCTGGACCTCCTCCCCCCGCCTCCCCCACAACTGGCCTCCCCTCTGAGGCCACAGCTGCTGGCCCTCCCCATCCCCCTCCTTGCCTGCTCTTTTTCTCGTGATCCTCAGAGTAAGTGCCCCGTGGCGCGCTGGGAACAGAGGCCAGTCCCGGCACAGCCTCGGGTCCCCACACTAGAACATTCAGGCGTCAATGGGAAACAGCAAGCTCTGTCAGCATCACCGCTTTCTTCAGGCCTTTGAGGGCCACATTCTCCACGGCCATCTGTTCCCTTTCACCTCTCTGGACAATGTTGCTTTTTAAAGAGGGCGATTCTTCCTCCTTGGTCCCCGCCTCCCCTTACTCGGGCTCCCACACTTGCCCCCCTCTCCTGGCTTTCCCAACCCTATGAAACTCCGCCCCTCTTAAGAGAAAACTTGCCCTTCCACACAAAGCTGTTTTGCAACCACTCTGAGTGAGGTTTTGCGTTTTTATTTTTAATTTTCTTTGAAGTGATGGTTTGCTACTTTTAACATTTGTGATTGTCTTGGGGGGGGTATTCTTTTGATAGAGATGGGAAGGGAGGAGGATAGAAAAGAAAAAAAAACTTTTCAGTCATGCAAAAAGAAAATACAGAATAATAATGAGTTTTAGGTTCCTGCTGGCAGGCACTTGCCTCTTTAAAAGAAGGCGCCCTCCCTTTCCTCCCCTTGATGATGGGTTTAAGGAAATTTTTTACACCCTAGAGGTCTTACCGCTATTTCTTTTATTATTATTTTTTGTTGTTGCAGCCACATTGTTGCTGGAGTGCTGGTTTTCATTTAGAGCTGGGACTGCGGTCTCTCCAGGGTTCACTTTGGTCTTGTAGAGCTCTGTAGAGTTAACAGAGGTGCTCCAAGGGTGGGGAGGCCAGGGTGTGCTGAGGCTCCAGGAATAGAGGGAAGGGGCCACTGGTCCCAGTGCTGACCCGTTACTAAGTGTGGGACCTGCGGCCTGACATTATCCCTGAGAACTAGGATGACAGCATCTTTTTAAAACTTGCTTAACACGTGATGCTTGCAATTTTACCATTTCTTTGATCCATAAATAAGATGAATCTAAAGGTACTATCATCCAAAGGTTATAGGCTATCCTTGGCTAAGGGAGGCTCTAAGAATCCACTGCAGGGGTCAGCCTCAGCGACTGACAAGGGACAAGGACACCAACTAGAACCAGGACTCCCATCCCTGACTGTGCTTGTCAGACTCCTGGGGCAGTCACGGACATAGGCTCTGAGATCAGACAACAGGACTTGAATCCTTTCTCACCTCCCAACCTATGCACAGTCAGGTCAGGCCCTTGTAATACTGACATACAGTGTCATACTTGATAATATGCAGAGGGAGTTTTTTCTTGGTTTGAGGGGTTTGGGGGGTTTGTTTTTTTCGGGGGGTGGCAGGCATATCCAGCGGTGCGCAGGGGTTTCTCCTGAGCACTCAGGAATTGCTCCTGGCAGTGCTTGGGGGACCATACAGCATGCCAGGGATTGAATCTGGGTCAGCTGCGTGCAAAGGCCAGCACCCTACCTGCTGTACTATCACTCTGGCCCCACAGAGGAAGCTTTTGTTACTGAAAAAAACCGCCATTTCTGGTGAGGGAGCCTAGATGTTGCTACAATTGTTCTGCCCCTTCCCAGCCCTCAAGCTTTTTATAGCTGAGAAAACTGACCCCTGGACTTCCTAAGGCCTCTTCTGACTCTCTCATCTTCCTTCTGCTGCTTCGGTTTTCATTTTCCAGAGTTACCATAAAAAAAAAAAAAAGGAAATTAACATAATTATCTAAGGGATTGTAATAGTGATTTTCATAGCAATTCTACTTAGCAATGCCATAAAATATAGAAACATCCTACGGTATTAAAAAATGTATAATCATTACTTCTGGCAAACAAGGTTGAACCAAATGTGGACATTAATGTCATGGAAGCAGTGTTTCTGTCAGGCTTTGAGCAGCCAAAGTTATTTTATATTTGGGGGTTGGAAATCTGCAGAAGCTAGAGATTTGTTTTGCTTTGACATCAATTTCTAGGAACCTATCATGTGACTAAAGAGCTTCCTAACAAGGGGGGAGAAAAAATTATTCAATATGCTGTTCTGGACAGGTCCCGATGACTCTGAAGAAGATATTGGGCATTGCAATATAGCTTGGAAAAGAAAATGAGTGGGGGGTGTCTGAAAAAATGCCGGACGGTCCCTCCTGAGGATTTGTTCCCAGAGGAGATGAATGGCCTCTTGTAATACTTTCTAAATGGCATGAGGTGGGGCATGGGGGGGACGAGTCAGGCTGCCTGTTTCAGATATGTCTCGAATGTGGAGTCTATAGAAAATTGGTAGGATATCAGCACCTCCCTCAGAGAGAGAATCTGCTAAGGGCATCAAGCCCAGTGTTCGGATATAATAATTAGCTGCCAGAATGCTGCCTTGTAACTCTTTTTTTGGTTTGTTTGTTTGTTTTTGGGTCACACCCGGCGATGCTCAGGGGTTACTCCTGGCTCTGCACTCAGGAATTACTCCTGGCGGTGCTCGGGGACCATATGGGATGCCGAGGGATCGAACCCAGGCCGGCATGGGCGGCTATGTGCAAGGCAAATGCCCTACCCACTGGACTATCACTCTGGCCCCTAACTCTTCAATGTAGTGTCTTTTGTAATGTCTTAGAGCAAGTAACATGTGAGATGAGGGTCAGTCTCCCCAGTTAAGGTACTGATCCTTTTGTTGTATCTGGTCATTTTCAGTAAACCCGTCGCATTTCTAGATAAATACTGGTCTTCCTTCAAGGAAGAAGGAAATTGCATTAGGGAGTCATTGCACAGCTGATATTGCCACCAAAACCAGTCTCCCCCACCACCCCCACCCTCCTTTAAAATAACCCTGTTAGCATCAGCACTTTTGGTCCGGCAGTTTCCTCTCCTCCCATGAGAGTCCTGATTGACCAGACTGGCCCGGGCGCCTGAGATTGGGCACTCCTGTGAAGGAAGTTGAGGTCAGCACCATTGCCCAAGAGCCCCCACACCCCTGTAATCTGCACTTTGGGAGGAACTGACAATTTGCAATGTCGAGGTCACTGTCAACCCCTGTCCCGGATGGACTGTTCCCTTTCTCAAGGACCCTGATTTGCTGTAAGTCTGTCTCGGACATGGAGGCCATGAGGATAGCCCTCCTGCGGGTGTGCACCTCCCAAAAAAGAAAAGATAGATGTCAGGGAAGCCTAAGTTGAACTGAAGGAACTGGGCAGCCATGATGGGAGGAAATCAACCCAGAGAGGCTTTATTTCTGTACTAAAACCCAGAGGACAAGACAGTAAGGCTGCCTGAGAACGGCTCCAGCTTTCTACGCCCCTCTCTCCCAGCCTTTTCTCAGAGCCTGGTTTGGGGGATGGTGGGGGGGTACAAGCATATGTGATGGTGGTAACATTCCATTCCCTCC